>JAHWFP010231740.1:118049-142612 GCA_023313725.1 Lithobius niger | reverse complement strand
TAATCAGCAAAAAAGCATTGTTTCAGTTACCACGTGATGGCTTTTTTTTTAAATAACTACTTCAGTCAAACTAAAATAACCTTGAAAAGGCACATGTTCACATCGGAAGCTATGATTTGAGCCTATTCCCATGATTTTTGGTGGTGTTGTTTGACCTGTAGAGAGGACAGACGAAAGTATCCCCAGAACAAGAAGAAGAAGAAGAAGAAGAAGCAGAACAAGAAGTTGTCTATTTGGCCTCTCTCTGGATCTCGTATTTGGCTGGACCGAATTTCATAATTTTTGGACTGTAGAGAGGCCTTGACTAGTCGAGGCTGGATTCCATATTTGGTTTTAAAATGTTCAATTTTGACGGTGTTATAAGCTCTCAAAGTTGAGAGTTTAACACAGAGAACTTAGGCTGACCCTTACTAACACTGGCTATCGCCAGTGTTAATACAAACCAGGAGACGTTCATGTATTCATTACCGAGATCTCATGAGCGAATCTAATTAGGCTAATTAACGGAACCTCGCTATGTCACTCAATCTACAGCTTTCTTACCACATTGAGAATGAACGACGTTGTCTAACTGATACAAAGACAGCATATATATATATAGCACGAAATATGCAAAATAGGACACTCGGTTCAGGGGTTGCAAAGTGGGATGCTAAAGCATCGTTTTCATTTATTTGCAGGAAACAACATTTGTATTGTCACCATTTCTTTTTAAAGATTTGGCGTGGTCATTCTCAAGAATTAATTTGCGACTTCGGTGTCGCATTTTTTTCGTTTTCTGTTTATTTATTTTTTCTATGATGTGAGTTCTTTGTTTAGAGAGATACTTATTTCTATATTGGAGTTTCCAATTTTTGAAAAACCCCTCACTAGGATTGCTACGGACTGCTGTAGGTGATAGTGACTCTACTATTAAATAATAAACGTACCTTCCATTGAATGCATTTCACTTATTCCTTTTCATCAGCATTAAACATTTGCAACCTAGACCGGAAACCGTATTCTGAACTAGTTTTACGATCCCGCCCCTCCAATGTCTCTTAGTAAATTATTTAGATAATGCCAGGATCAAGAATGCAACATGCAACGCACAAGGATCAATGGTTAATGTCTTGGAATGTTGATTTCATGACGTGTATTTAATCGAACATGGAATAGGTCGAGTTCCACCACGTGTTTCCATTGATTTGTCTAGTAGGCATTTATTTACTGTGACACTAGGTTCAGTCTGTTCAGTATTGCCTTAACGACATGCTAGGAAGAAAGCGAAGTAAGAAACAGGATAATTTTCCTTGTGTTTACAGCCAAACTTAAAAGCCTTTAGTCAATGAGCGAAGTCACAGTAGTAAGTCAGTGAATTACTAGCATCATTTGTCGCATTTGTTACACGGTAATTATATATTTCTAGAGACTGTGTGTAACTTATATTTAATCTCTTGCATGTCTAGATATTATTGTAGAACGATTGGTTCCAGTTACGACCGGCTGATAAGGCTGCTTTAGCATATTAATGGTAAAACTAGCTGTACCCCCGGCGTAACATACGCCGGCTAGCTGGTTCCCCCATACCTGAGCGTAACACTGTAGTGGGCCCCGGTTTCGCCGATTGTGTGGTCTGAATATTCCCATCTCTGCTACCTCTTTGAACCCCTGCTGATTTGTGTTATGGAAGTAAATGTTTATTGGGACGTTTCTCTGTTCTGATACCAAGCCCAACAAACCCAACAACGGTTGTGCATGCAGTGATTGTTACTCAACCAACTTTGAAACTCTTCCAAGTCGGCTCTTAAGAGCTAGCTTTATTAATGCAATACGTCGTTTGTTATAGGCCCCATCTGGTTGTTAGCGTAAGTTAGGTTAAGGTAATAGGGTATGGCTTCAAGGGCCTTTAGAACTGAAATAAAATCAACCTGAACCTGAACCTTTTTGTTTGTCAATGTCGGTCACTCGCCCTCTTTCATTATACACCCTCTTTCGTTGTAGTGCATTTGACATGTGTGCGTGTGTGCACGCATGTGGTGTATTTACCTTTCAATTATGTATCCTAAACAGTTCCTATTGCAGGCAGCCTCACAGCGCACTGAGAATTTTCCTTTCTTCTTCTTTTTTTCTTGCTTCGCAGGCAGTGACGGCGTCGTAGCTGAATTGTTTGGGGAGCCAGCAGAAGACACATTAGGAAAAAGAGTGGGCCAGAGACTTTTTTCCAAGGCATCCGTATTAGGCACTTGTATTCCGATTAATTCAACTAATACGTAACGTAAGCTTCAATGCAGTCCAATTTTTTTTAAATACGTCCCATAAACACACAAAATAAATTATTGCAAAGTTGCTACAAAAATAAATAAATAAATAAATTTAAGTAAGTTTAAAAAAATAAAAGCTCAGTTTATTCACTTGATGTCAAATTTAGCCTGCATTTTTTTTTGTGTGTGTGTTTCTTTTCTGTTTTAGAACTGAGTGTCAGGAATTTGGGGTCAGGGGGATAGGACAGCGATAGGATCTCGGCCTTTGGTTCCAAAGGTCGTGGGTTCGATTCCTCACCCAGGCAGTCTTACATATAAGTCCAAAAGGCAACGTAAATATGTTTGCATCTGTATTTCTTTAACTTGTTGAGCCTTTGGCTTTCCGTCTTTACAATGATGAATGTTAGATCGATAAATTCGAAAAATCGTAATTACGTTGATTATTATTGATTATCTGCACTTTGGTTTAAGCTCCACCCAGACTACAAATGTTCAACCAACCAACCAACATTTTTCAATTCGGTGTCCGTTATAGGCTACGCCAATTAAGGTTTTGTTGGTCGAGCTTAAGCCGGTGTGTGCATATATGGCAGTGAGGGTTAAATACAAAGTCGAACAAGAAAGAATTCGTTTGTACACTTTTACACGATGTTTGCAGGTTCGCTTAACTGTACATAAAGGGCTGTAAAGAACCATAAGGAGAAAACTAAAAAATTCACTTGTTGTTAAAATGTGTTGTTAAAATGTATCGTTATATTGACTAGGGAAATGGGGGAATGGTGGAAAGTGCTTTTGATGATTAGTATTAGAGGAGAGTGTTCGAGTGTTTGTGGATAACAGGATGAAAAGTAAGTGTATGAATGGAAATGTTAGTTTGTGAGGATTGGGAAAAGTGCTATATTTTTGTAACTTTGTAGTGTATGTGTGGGTTTTAGAGTTTAAGAATTATGAAATTTTATGGTTAAGTTTTTGCACATTCTTAATTAATATTATTAAACTTTTATTTTATTTTATTTTCATTTAATTTTTTGTTTATTTTATTTTAAATAAAATATTTATTTATTTATCTAATTACAATTTTATTTATTTCCTATTTTGGGTTGTTGGAAATTTGTTTATGGCTTGGTTGCATTGGTTTTTCTTGAGAGTTTCTTACTTGAATGAGTGTTTCTGTTTTGTGGCAAACTAGGGCAACAGGAATTCTGTAAATGCCATGAATGACATTGTTTGAACTAAGGTTTTTTAATTTAATTTATTTAAATTGTATTTATTTTGTTGGGTAGCTGTCAGTTTTGCTGCTGATTGCTGCACTGGTTTGTCTTTACTTCTATGAGTGTTTTAGTTTTGTGGCAAAAGAGGGCAGCAGGTGTTGCATGGCTGAAATATAACAAATTGTTTGCAAGACTATAGTTTGAGAACACTCACGCTGGCGAGTGAAATGTCTTACTGATTGTTAATGTTTTTCATCTTGTAGACCTAATAAGGCCAATTTTAATTTTTAAAGGTGATATACGTAAATCTCCAAATTGGGTTTCGTCAAATTGCAGAACGTATGAGAAAGGTTAAAGACATGAAGAATTCAAAAGGTAAAAAAAAATAGCACGAGCATAAAAAAAAATTGAGCGAGCAAAATGAGCGATTTCTCCGTGTAGGAAACCTTTCAGTGAACTGCAAAAAATAATAATTAGGAGTGTGATTAAAGAACTGTGAGTAACAATTCGAAATAACGAGAGTCCAAATAGCATGTAGTTTTTGTGACACACTCGCATCGACTCAGATATATGAAGCACGGATGGACGTGAACAGATTGCGTGAAGCAAACGATATGGCGAGGCTCAATTAACTTTCTACCAGCAAATAGATTACAAAATGTTGCAATGCTAAGACGGGTGTTTGTAAGCTGGTGATGCCCGCGATTAGCTTTATGAGTAAATACTTTTCCAATTTAAATTTTCATTATGCACCTAGGACTACATTAAGTGTTTATGTAGCTGGGCGATAACTTGGTCTGTGGGAGTAATCATGGAACATTCAACATTTACATCGAATCCCTGGGTTGGCTTTTCCCTTTACCAGATATTTCTTCTTCTCAAAAAAAGTCTGGCAATGTTCAAAATTGAGGCGGTTCAGCCACGTGAGCATTACAAAATTGCTTCAGCCTGACTCGATGCTCAAAAGAAATCAATTTACAAAAAAGCTGTGATATAAGAAAATATATGTGGCTTTTAAACTCAATTTGAGTGATCAGTGAAAGGCAAAGTAAGGTAGTCACTCTTTATTTGTTAAAACTAATTACAATTTTCATTTTTAAGCAAGTCACATATGCAACTACCATTTTACATGAGAAGCTTCTAAGAAGTTTAGATCTAGTCTATGGATTATTTAAAAAAAAAGTCAATGAAATTAGTAGGGGGGCATTTACGACATGGCAGAAACAAACACCCCCCTCCCTCCACCCCAAGATGGCGGCATCCATGAAAAGCTTGGAAGACGCCATTTTCCATGATGGCAGCGCCCGTGTAAACCGAAAGTGACGTTATCCAATATGGAGGCCCCCTTTCATCAATCCGGATGAGGGCTGGAAAGTGCTTTTTGCTACCTTTTTGAGTTCTTTTGCTACGTCATCCAACATAGAGGCGCCCATGAAAAACCCATGTAAGTGCGGCCATTTTCCAAGATGGTGGCGCCCATGAAAGTAGGCCATTCGAAGATAGCGGCGCCGATGAAAGTGCAGCCATTTTCCAAGAGGGCGGCGGCAATGTAAACCGGAAGCGACATCATTCAAGATGGCGGTGCCCATGCAAACCAGAAGTGCCACCATTTAAGATGACGGTGCCCATGCAAACCTGAAGTTCGGCCATTTTCCAAGATGGCGGCGGTCAAAGCTCAAGGTCAAAGTCAAGGGCAAAGCTGAAAATCAAATTCAAGATCAAAGCTCAAGAGCAAAGTCAAGTTCAAAGCTCAAGGGCAAATTGAAGGTTAAATAACGGTCAAATCTCAAGGTCAAACCTCGAGGTCAAAGTCAATGTCACAGCTCAAGGTCAAAGTCAAGGTCAAACCATAGGATCAAAGGGAAGGTGAAAGTCAATGTCAAAGCTCAAGCTCAAAGTCAAGGTCAAAGCTCAAGGTAAAATCTCAAGGTTAAAGTTCAAGGTCAAAGTCAAGGTCAAGGTCAAAGCTCAAGGTCAAAGTCAATATCAAACCTCAAGGTCAAATTAATGTTTAAAGGTGATGTCAAAGCTCAAGTTCAAAGTCAAGGTCAAAGCTCAAAGTCAAAGCTCAAGGTCAAAGTCAAGGTAAAAGTCAAAGTCAAAACTCAAGGTAAAAGTCAAGGTCAAAGCTCGAGGTCAAAGTGAAGAATTGCCAAAATTAAAGGGATCTCAGGAGTGCAAATAGTTCATGAGCTTTCGCATTGTGAGAACTCTTGAGTGTTTTCGGAGCATGAAAATTATTAACTACCAACAGTATGGGGGTACCAAAACTGGGAGGGGGTCCACAAAATTGGAGGGTAGTGTGAGTGCTTCATGAGCATTTGCACTGTGAGAACTCTCGAGTGCTTCAAAGTGTAAAAAAATGACGAATTTGCAGCATTCTGGGGGTTTAGAAAACTGGATGGGTCGTGCCAGTGCTATTGGAGCTTTCACATTGTGATAACTCTAAAAAAAACCTTGAAGCGTGCAAATGGCAAATTGCCAACATTTGGGGGTCCCAAAATCGGGGGAGGGGTGTAGTTCAAATGCTCTGTGAGTTTTTACATTGTGATAACTCTCAAAAGCTTCAATATGTACAGTTGGTGTACGAGAACATTCACAAAACTAAAGGGAAACTTAGCAAAAATGTTATCAACAAACCCTGGTTTAACTTGCCATCTTGCAACGCTTTAAACTTGCCAGAAGTCACTGGTAAAATTACCACGATGTACGTAACCGATGATTTTCCAGTAATGTGAAATTATGGTTCAATGTAGAATATGGAGCAGCTCATTTGGATGTTTCCAACGATAAATTCACCATTGAAGACTTCATGGGTTTCGTAACTGTGTAAACGTTTTAAAAATGTGTAAGTAAAAAAAAGCTATAGAAATTATAAACTACCGACTTTTTCGTGCCTAAGAATGAACCTAAAAATCATCCATTTCTATCCTCAAATATCAGCTGTTTAATTATAGGGCCAGCAAATTGTGAAAAACTAACTTGTGGTTTAATTTTATCTGTAACGAAAGATAGCTCGACTATGACCGGTTATTTCTTAATAGTAAAACTTTATGCCAATCAAAGTACACAGCTTTGCAGTCTATAGTTGGTTAAATTGAGCAAAATATTGGATGGAATATCACTTTTTTACGATTCTCAAATAGATTTAATTCCTCCAGAAGAACTGGATCCAAACTTTCAAAAGTGATTGTTTTTGAAGATTGCCTTTTAGACATACAAAAAAAATATTTTAAGGTACATCGCACAAGGGCGTCATTCGAATGCCGATGTTTTTTATGCAGTCAGTCCTACACAAGAATGCCAAAAGAAGTGGTCAGAGACAATACAAATTTATTAATCCTTTTCCCCATGGCCGAGTTAAATTTAAAACACCTTTATGAAAACCACGTTGGCCCTGACATGGAATTTTTGGACTTTAAAACGTGTCAGAATTGTTGGAAAAAGCCTTACGGGTTTTTATCGAGTAAGAAAACATCAAACGAGGGGAGATACAAACGTTCTTTTCTGCCGAGTAAACAAAAGAATGGAAACAAAGCGAGAAATCGCGAAACTCAAAAGAAATTTAACTAAAGAGTTTTTAAATCAACATTTGGGCGAGAGAGAGCAAGAAGAATCACCACAAGAATTTTTTAAGCCGGTAGTAAGCACGCTGAAACCGGCAGTTGGCACTCTAAAACCAACATCGGTGAGTGGTGTAAGAACTCTAGCACAGCACACGCAAACTTCACCGATTAAAGCTTTAAAAGAAGAAGCTGGCGAGGATGACTACAAAGCATTAGGTTTATCGCCATACCCTTCTCAAGTTGTTACTTCTAGTGAGAAGACATTGCCAACCCCTCTCCATTTCAGTCGAGCTGAATATTCAACTCCAGCTGCTCAAAGCTCCTATAATGCGTATTCCCCCTGAGACCAAAACCGAATATGTCTCGACGAGCACTGGTCCTAAATTCATCCCTTCATATTCTGCGGTACAACATAGAAGCATTCCTACCCCACCGGAACTCCCTAACATAGTCGCTCTAAGGTCCCTCAATAGTTTGTTACCTGGCTGGGCAATTGGAGAAATTGCTAAATATTTCTTGATAAAGTTTTTCGAAAATCCGAAGGAGACTGACCCAGTATTTGGAATACAATATGATACTAAAAAAGGAGAGCTGACCTTCGGTAATAAAGTGGTTAAAATTTTTGAGAATGGCATAGTGGACAAGAGGAAACGGCACATGGAAAGAAGCAGGCTTTGGAGTTTACTAGTTCATAAAGATTTGAAAGAAACTTTCTACGCACCGATTATTAAAGTAGCTTACACGGACATGGTAAAAAATACTATAGCCATTTGTCACGACAACGGCCCCGCCCTCTTAAACCCAAGTCCAATCTTAGTGCCATATATGTAAACATTGTCGCTCCGATGGGAAGACATGAAATTGAAGAAAAAATGTAGGGGCATGGTTAAAAAAGTGGACTTTGAGCAGAGTCGATTATAAATATTATGACGACCCCAATGATTTGATAAAGCAACTCAGGCTTTTGTATAAATCTGCTTTGGCCAGCCATAATGGACACAGAAACGAGATGGTCGAAATTTTATTAGAAAAGTAGCAAAGACAAATCATAACTGCTCGGGAAAAAAGAGTGGCTTATCAAAATTTAGGCTTAGGTTTAAAAAAATCGTATATAAAACAAACAACCATAGAAACAAAAGTAGCAAGATGAGGTACTGCATCAAATGTGAACGTCGCACTTCTAACAGCCCTGAACCGTCCGTTATTATCACCGCAAAAAAATAACATACAAATGCAAGTTTGTATTTTGTGAGACATGCGGGATGAAAAGAACTTCCTTTATCAAGTTTGGAAAAGGAATCGTAAATAAAATCATAGATAAGTTACCGCTCGAAATGCATTTACGGGGCTACCAATACTGGGGCTCGGGAAGCAAACTGGAAAAATATTGGCTTGAGGCGATCCAGGAATTAATAAACTAGAGGAAGCGTGCAAAGAACACGATATCGCTTACTCCGAGAGTTCGGACTTAAAGATTGGCACGCCGCCGATGAAGTTCTAATTTCGAAAGCTCAAAGTGTGAGAGACGGTCTTTCTCCTGCATGGAGGGAAAAGCTAGCCGCTTCCATCGTTAAGAAAATCATGAAAACAAAACTACAGTCGCAATATGGGAAATAAAAAAATGCATCTATTTGTAAAACAACTTCACTAACCAACCCGAAAAAATTTTCCGAGAAGGATAGTGTTTGTACTGAGCCTGAATGGTCTATGGCAGGCTGGCTTGGATGAAATGATACCTTACGCTAACCTAAATAAAGGGTTTAACTACCTAATACCATGCATTAACGTCATGTCCAAGTTCGCTTGGGCCATTCCACTTGATTCTAAATACGGCGTAGATGTTACCGAAGCTTTAAGAAAATACTCGCAGGAGTGACACCTCCTAAAAATTTACAAGTTGATTTAGGTAGCGAGTTCTATAATAAAGACTTCAAAGCCCTACTCAAGCGTCATAACATCAACATGTACTCAACGTACTCTGAGAAGAAAGCGAGCGTGGTAGAACGTTTCAACAAAATCCTGAAAACTCGAATGTGGAAAAGATTCACCAGGCAGGGGACTTACCAGTGGACGCACATTATCGACGAGTTAGTTTCCAATTACAATAACACGGTTCATTCCACCATAAAACTTGAACCGAGGGAATTAACCAAACGTCACGAACTGCTGTTGAGATGGACTAATACTAAACGGTTGTTGAACAAATCCAAATTTGCATTAGGAAATAAAGTCAAGATTTCTAAAGTTAAGAAAATTTTTGATAAGGGGTATTTACAAAATTTTACTCACGAAGTTTTCACGATCCGTAAAGTACAAAAAAAACCCAACCGGTTACTTATTTTTTAAAAGACGAGGTGGGTGAACCGGTGCTCGGAGGTTTTTATGAACCGGAACTTCAAAAAACTCTAGTTCCCGATTTGTTTTTAGTAGAACATTCATTACGCAAGAAGAATGGATAAGATGGGAAAATGCTTTACTTCTCTAAATGGAAGGGCTATGATGCCAAGTAAAACAGTTGGACGGACAACATTAGCAATCTTAAATAAATATCCCTTTCCCTTTTTTCCGTGTAAACCTTTTTCAATGCAATAAAGAAATATTTTGTTTCCTTTCCTTCCTCAATTTTTTTTCCTTAACTACAACCTTCCTTACATTAACTACACAATCACGTTCAGTCAGATCACTCATCCATTCGGAGAGAAGATTGCAAATGTTTTGTCGACCAGATTGTGTTCGTCTGTCTCAAATGCAGAGGTTCTGCCACCATCAATACGAAATGCCTCTGCCAGAAGAATTGGGACTCATCGCTTCAATACAGTTTCAACTCACGGTTCGGCTGGCCTTGCAATCGCTATATGGTCAACCATATGGTCAACTGCAAGACCCAATTCTGCTTGAGGGTTGAATTCATGAGGGATACGACCGGAATTCAGGCTGGTTTCTGGTCCAGATACTCTGAAGTCTACAACCTGAACGATATTTCCCTCTCTTGGATGAAACCTTCGGTAAGATTCAAAATTCCATCTACTCTTTTGCCGACCATGGAATTGGTTGGGTTATTTCGTGACTGAACAACCTCATCATCAGGGTGGCAAAGTACAAACCGCTGCAGGCGTCATCATACATTTCGCTTCCGAAGGCGCTCGCTGGCAAATCGTACGCCACGGTTAACATCCAAAAGTTGAATGACCAGAAATGCTATTTGTACTTGGTACTTACCGTGGGTTTACAGTTGACCAGCGAAGACCCGGAAGAAAAAATCTCGAGTTCAAAGATATTCACCAGCATGATTTCTTACCCGATGAAGCTCGGTAAAATCGACAAATTCGAAAAGGCAAACAATCTCTCCATTAGCGTTATAGGTTTTCACAAGGTGGAAGGATACTTTGTGTCTTTAACCCATCGATCTTCTCCTGCTGGGCGGCTAATATGACGAAGACTCTGGAACGGTGAACACCTGTTACTGCGCCAATAGAAACATCGCTAGATTTTTATGCTATCGAGGCACGGGCAGTAACGCCATGTTCTATTGACAGAACTATTTTGTTGGGTTCGGAAAGGAATGGATGCTCTTGACTCACCGGAAAAAATGTGAGAAAATCAACCCTGCACAAAAACTTAACCTTTAAAGTGGCACAATGACTTCTAGTGATTTTTTTTAAACTATCATATTTATCTTAGGTCAGTCATGTGATTCGAACCGTCGTTCTGTTGGTTAGGAGACAGGGACGCTAATCACTAGGCTGTTGTTGCCCGCTTTGCTAAGGGTCCCCGAGGACCCTTCCCCGAGGATCCCTCACAAAGCTGGCGACGTGCTTTAGGACTTAGTTTTTGGTCTGTTTGTAGTACGTATCCCGTGGGATACGATGCCTGATTAAGAGTTAGTCAGAAATAAACAAATATTTAATTAACCCTTAAAGTGGCACAACGACTTCTAGTGATTTTTTAAACTCCCACACGTATCTTAGGTCAGGCACGCGATTCGAACCGTCGTTCTGTTGGTCAGGAGACGAGGACGCTAACCACTAGGTTGTTGTTGCCCGTTTTGCTCTGGGTCCCCGGGGACCCTTCACAAAGCTGACGATACGTGTTGGGACTTAGTTTTTTGCCTGTTGTAGTACGTATCCCGTAGGGTACGATGCCTGATTAAGGTTTAAATTCAAGTCACCCGGAGAGAACTTTCTCAACTTTCAGCATTTCAATCATAAGAAACCCTTCCCACACATCGTCTACGCTGATTTCGACTATGTCATTCGCCCCGTGCAAGTTGCTTCATCCGAAGCTTCCACGAGTTGGACGACTAAAATACATCAGCACGCTCCCTGCAGCTTCGGTAACATCATTGTG
Source organism: Lithobius niger (assembly GCA_023313725.1). Classification (NCBI taxonomy): domain Eukaryota; kingdom Metazoa; phylum Arthropoda; class Chilopoda; order Lithobiomorpha; family Lithobiidae; genus Lithobius; species Lithobius niger. The sequence continues at coordinate 131,245 of JAHWFP010231740.1, read as the reverse complement.
GGACACAACGGGGAGCTTGTCAGTCAAAAATATTACTCGGGAGAAGACGCAGTCGATGTGTTTTATGAACTCATGGTGTAAGAAACCCAAGATTACCTTACGCTGTTGAAAGATGTGAAACCCGTGAAACTCACCTGAGCCGAAAAAACAGATACTCTCACACCAACGTCTGCTATTATTGCGAAAAACCCTTCGACTGCAAAGACCCCAAAAACGTTAGCGAACAAAAGGTGAGAGACTATTACCACAACAGCGGGGCCGCTCATTCGAAATGCAACTTGAGTGCTCGAGAACGGATAACCATTCCCGTCGTATTCAACGGCCTAGAAGGCTACGACATGCACCGCCTGGTATCTGCAGTGCACAAGTTCAAGGGAAAAGGGGAATTAGTTGAACAACTTATTTGTTAACCTTAGTGAGAATGCTAGCTTGATGGCTTTTACTGTCTAAAATAGAAGGAAATTATACAGATAATGTATGCACCTTTACCTGAAATTTCTTGCCAAAATAAATTCATACACCTTTATGAATGTCAAATGTGGCAATAAATTCACAATAGGAATTTACACATTCAGTCTACACATTCAGCCTTACCCAACATTAATTTAATAATTTGTGGAATTACAAGAATTATTTTTCGTAGGTACACATTAAGCCTTTTTCAGCATTAATTCAATAATTCCTGAATTTACCTGGTTTAATGCTTGCATAACACTACTTTTTTTGGAAAACACTATTCATTAACGCACAAACGCTACACATTAAACGTTTTTAAGCACTTAAATTGGCTATTGATAGAAACCATAAAAAATTACGCACGTTGCTTCACACTAGACGACTTTTTTTCACCCGTCGTTCCACAACGCATAAACCTTTTTTTAATAGCGCTATGACATTAATAACGTCTTAAATTCGCAAATTATTTAAACATTTGTACACTACTAGTTGCAGGTTTGAAACATTCCCACACGTCCCTTTTTCACTCGACGCCTGGCACGATGCCCAAGGTCACGGAGACATGCGTTTCAAACTCACGGGAAACTTTTTGGAAAACCAATACCTTTCCATTAACCTAGCCTAGGTAATGCAATCCTGCCTATACTATTTTAGGTTCTGGTTGGCCACTCTAAATAGCTGTATTTATGATCGTTTGCAATCGCCTGTCATGCATATGCACTAACATTGGTGGTGACTGGATCCTTGTACACGCACCGAGTTCCTGCATGCCCTCAACTCACAACGATTTTTTTAAGCTGCCATCTACGAAAATTGGTAGTACTCTTTGGACGATGATATTTTTATTTATTTCATTTCATTTTATTTTATCGTTTTATTGATTGTTTTAGAATATTTTTTTCTTTACAATGCTGAAGAAAGTATACATACCCGATTTCTGATATAAGCATTTCTTGAGGGATAACTGCGGTGGGGGGGGAGGGCGGCAAGGAGCTGCATGGCTTGTTGGAGGATCCAAAATTGATAATTGCAAATTCCTGGACTTTTTTAACTGGGGAAATCTCCATTCATGACAGGGCCAAAAGATTATTCAGAATAGTTCATGAGTGGGCCTTATATTTTATTATTCCAAAACTGATAATTTACAAATTGTGTAAGGAGTCTACGGGATAGCGTGTTATTTTTATTGTATAAATTGCGGGTAATTATTTCTGTGTCCAAAACACAGTGAAATGTTTGAAGGCTAGTTGTGAGAGCTGTAAAAGGGCAGTTTTCGTTATTGGCTAGGGAGATTGTTGGAGTGGTACAAAATTACATTTCTTCGTAGTCAAAGTCGTCGCTGTTGGTTACTTCAATAATGAAAGGTTCGACTCGGTATTCAATCAGATAATCTGTGCCCCTATAATCGTTCTCAAGCGTTATGTGGTTAATACATTTCTGCCAGTCACCAGAGGTTACATGGGCTACCGCAGTAGTTGTTAATGTTATGCCGTATGCAATTTTACATTTTGTGTTGGATGCTCTTATTTCGTCTTTAACTTGGGCCCAAATTAACTCGACTAGATTCAGCTCGCAGTGGTATGGAAATTTTCGAGCCACGAAATAATTTCTGGCTTATTGCTTTTGCTTGTTGCTGCCTTGTCGAGTCGAACTGAATGACACGGAACATTGTCCATCACGATCACCAAGTTGGCCGGAATATTTGGTAGTAGTTTTTAAAACACTCGCCATTCATTTCTTCTTGGTAATCCCCAGTCTTAGTTTTCTAATGAAAAGAAGTTGAGCACTATTTACAAATCCTTTTCGTTAGAGCCAGCATGCAATAATATCAAACGTCGATCTTTTCCCGTTGGTATGAGGGGGCCACGTAACTTTTTTCTTTTCCGTGCCACTGCATCTGTCGGCTGTGATGTTAGTTCGCCCACATCTCGTCCAAGTAAACAAACGGTGGTTGTGGCTACGCAATTAACGTACCGTAGAACTACAGCGTAGAGCAACAATTTTTGGACTTTCGATATAAGTCGGATCATAGCTGCAAAGGGCGAGCAAGCTTGGCAATTTATCTGCGCGCTTCAGCTTTCGATGGGCTAGGCCGTGGCGGCGTTGTCTGCGGCGTTAGGCCTAATCGTAGTCATGTCGTAGTTTTGGCCAGAGTTGGGGGATCGGTATTTCCTTTGCTACTGACAAGACACGCTTACCGTTCTCTGAAATTTTCCAGTGGCAAAACTGGTCTCTTAAATTTGATGTTTCAACATCCGTGTTGTGTCCTGAGCCTCCATGTATTTGAAAACAATGCAATCTCCCTAGCCGGCGAATTTAGATGTTTTCCACGTCGGGAAAGCGATGAAGCAAGAGATAAGGTCACCATGTTGGTTCGTCTGCTTGAAGAGAAAATTTTACCAGGCGTGATCAATCCATTGTCCAAAAATCCACGCGGAGTGGCCAACCAGAATCTAAAATAGTATAGTCCCACAGCACCGCTGGAAAGGTCTATCACACGCATCTATCGCAGCCAGTGAAAAACACGTGCTACAAACCCCCCATTTTCTAACGCTGTTCAGCTTCAACTCCCTGCTGTTTAGAGCAAATTCAAAACAGGCGTCAGTCAGATAAGTCTTAAGGACTTGACGATAAAAAAGGAAAGAAACGCTTAATTCCAAATTTCCCATCCAAGTTCCCCATAAGCCTATGGGTGTACTTGGTGCTTAAATTTAATTGGCATTTTGTAAAATAATTAATCCCATCCTCTGTTGCCAAATTGTAACATATGGGAAAGTATGTGCAATACAGTAAGTCGATGTTAGGTTACTTAAACATGTTCAGCAGCAAGTACTCATTCGAGCTGCAGCGTTATTTAATACCTAGTATGCATCACGTGTAAGGAAAACACGCGATGCCGTACAAAGAGCAGACCAAGCCACTTAACAATAGTAGGGGTGTCACAAGGATATACACTTTTGTGGTGCCCATAGTTATAGTATCTTGAACACCACACTTTTCCTCCCTGTTTGCTTTCCTTTTCGGTTGATTCCGACAACGAAAGAAATCGCAGCACTCAACAAAGACAACGTTCCCCATCGCTTACCAGGGATGACCCACCTTTCTGTAAGCTCGGCTTCAGATTGTTCCTGCTGATGTTGGACCTCACAGGCCTTGCCACCTCGGCAGCCACTGATGGTTAACCCCGATCCTCCCAACTTGTTTTAGTTTTCGGTTGATTCCGACAACGATGGAGACCACTGCACCCGATGACCCATATTTTCGAAAACCAGGACTGGGATTGTTCCTGCCTATGCCATGAAATGACCAATCAACACCACTGGATGTCATATCTCCTTTCGACAGACTTTACCGGCCAGATGACTTGGTACCCCCATTCTTCCTGGGTTGCTTGTGTTTCGGTTGATTCCAACAATGACTGAGACTGCAGGACTCGTTGAACACAACGTGGCCCCTTCCCTGTCACCTCCCGGGGCTGACCCACCTTTCCAAAAGCTTGGCTTCAGACTGTCCTTATGGCCGCCAACCAACCATCCTTTCAGCAGATCCCGATGAAGAAGGTAACTGCAGCACTTCGCTTTCACTCTGATCTTCTTCACCACCATTATCCTGCCGAGTTGTGTCATATCGACCGGGAGAATTTCACGCTGTTGCAACTAACCTGCTCCGCACTTCCAGCGATCACCCCCCCCCCCCTCCCCATCATTCCATCCCGACACAGGCTTTTATCCTTTTGTTGCCAGTCCCCCGAGACCTCATTCAGAAGACCACTTATCCCGACCACTTCCCTGAAGACATCATGGCTCCTGGCTCAACCCTCCTTCCGAAGGCTAGGCTTTGGTTGGTTCCCTCTACGTCACCTGACTCAGCCAATGGGACTGCCTGCCAATCTGAATATATCCTTTCATTCCCCTCACTCAGCCAATCAGAAGATAACCTCGTTCAATGACGTTGTTGCTTCTTTCGTTCTGCCTCAAGCCTAGCCGATCAGTGGATCACATCATTAAAGACACTGTGACTCCTTTCCCGTTACCTCCCAAAAGCCTATCTTTCGATTGCTCTACTCCGTCGCTCGCCCTGATGAGCTGCACAATCCCTAAAAAAACAAGCATCCTTTCGTTCTTGAAGCACCCCACAGACACTGGCAAGATCCACCTTTACAAAAGCATGATTCCTGGCTGGGCTAAGCCCATCACACACCCCACAAGACTACCATCTCTGTGGCCGTTACGCATCCTTTTGTTCTTCGAGTTCACACGCCTCAAAGGCATCATAGCTCCTTTTCCGTTGGATCCCGTGCAAGATCCAGCCATCCGAAAGCTTGGGTTTTGGATGCACTCTACTCATCACCTATCCCGCAAGATGGACCATCTCTTTGGCTGTCACGCATCCTTTCATTTCTAGAGACTGAACACCTCAAAGACATCACACCACAAGTTAACATGATTCCTCAGCCATAAGGCATCCTTTCGTCTGTTAGCACATTGCTTTCCCGTTGATACACGAACAAGATCCACCCATCCAGAAACTTGTGGTTGGATGATTCCAACCCATCAACGTTTCCGCTAGATGCACCACCCCTTCAGCTGTCATGCAACCATTCGTTTTTTGGCAATCGTATATCTCGAAAACATCATCTCCCATTGTGGCCCAGGCAAGAACCATTCATCCGAAAGCTCGGCTTTGGATTGATTAACCCGTACCCAGTCCCAGACGACATCATCACTCTTCTCCAGTGGGACACCAGGACTGATCCTACCCTAGCAAAGGTTCGATTCTGATGGGACCAAACGCATCACCAATCCCACAACTTAGACGACCATTCTCAGGGAGTCGCGCCCTTTTGTTTCTCCCTTGGAATTCACCCTGTGCAAAGATGTTGTAGCTCCCTTCCCGATGACTCCCGGGAACAACCTACCCCTTTCGGAAGGCTTTCGTTCCATCACTCACCTTCCACTAACCTCCCCTTTCGACGGGACCTTTCCACTTGAGTCAGCCTAGTCAATGATACACTAAACCCCAGCTTAATGCGACACCTCGCCATTGACATCCCGGTACCAAACCACTTCCAAAAAATACATTTACATAGCTCGGCTTCAGTGAAGATCAACCTTCAACTAACACTTGACAACAGTGTGACCACTTTCCCATCACAGCCAGGGCCCAACTCCACCTCCGAAAGCTCGGCTTTGGATTGTTTCAACCATCCTTTCACTCCGGACTTTATGTGCTCCATTTCCCCATCGGTTGGTTCCCAAGGCCAACTCTTTCGTAAACTCAACTTGGGACCGAATCACTAGCTTTGTATTGCCCCTCCGCCATCGGAAAGAAGAAGGAAGGAAGTCACGAAAACTGCTCGAGACTACTCCAACCATCTTTCAATTCTGCACACAGATCAACGTCACCAGGCAACCCCTGCACATCCCTGGAAACATGAATGTAATTGCAGACTCTCCATCTTGCTGGAATCCCCCCCACAGGCGAATGAATGCTCAACAAATCCATCTGTGAATATCGATTCAACACCTGGTGCCCTCCAATGCTGCACCTATTCGCCCCGAAGTACAATGCCAGACTCCACTTCATCAGCCCATTCAACTTCTTCCACAAGTTCTACAAAGATGGCAGAATCTCAAAGTCTCTTTCTTCTAAAAGCTCCACTACGGCCATCAGCACCATGGTTCCCCCACCTTCTGAACCTCATAATCGACACACAAGACGTCTGTCTCTTCGACCAGATCTTCTGACACAACAAAAAGGATCCAAACTCCGCTCAAACCTAGCCACGCTGAACCATCACCGTTGGCGTCTATAGTCAAACTTCTCGAAAAGGCTGTAATTCATCAAGACGAGACAATCCACATCGCTACCAAAGCAACCAGAGACTCAACCAATCAAATGTAACCACTGGGCAAAGTGGTTTCACTGGTGGTGAGAGAAAAAAATAATTCAATCACCCCTTCCCCTCCTCCACCAGACCTCCTGAAGTTCCTCAATGACATCTTCAAGGAAAGCCTAAAAGGTACCACCACCCTCATTTACCGCTCTGCACTAATCTTCGTATCCGAAGCAGAAAATTGCACCTCCCACCTCAAAGATAACCGAATTTCAGTCGAAATCAGGTCCTTTAGAAAAGAAAGTCCTGCAACACGACAAAAATTTCCTGACTGGGACCTACCCACTGTTCTTCATTCCCTAATGGAGGAACCTATGAACCAATGCAAAACACCTTTTGTCACGGAAAACCATTTTTCTAATCACTGTAGCCTCAAGCCTGTGATGTAGCGAAATCGAAGCTCTGTCAGCTGACCCAGCTTACTGCATTTTTTGTGAAACTTCTCCTTCGTCACGTTCTTACCTCAGGCAAGTCTCCGAGCCAAAACCCAGAGACCTTCAAAACCATCAAAACCCATCGTCATCCCCGCATTGTCAAACAGACTTGGAAATAAACTTGAACGCTTTCTTCTTCCTGTTCGTGCACTACGGTTCAACCTCACACGAACTGAACATGATGAAATTCGAAAAGGCAGAAATCAACTTCTCTTGGCCCTTACATTGAATTCAGGTGAAACTTCGACAGCATTAATCACAAGATGGATTAAAAAGACAAGAGGCGGAACTGACGAGAGCAACGATTACACTACTGAAAGCATGAGAATAACAGTGCATGAGCTCCAAGCCGTCCTGACGTCGTGGGCTCACTACAACGCCATACCAATCCAAGATATTCTGGCAGCTGCATTCTGGCGAAACACCTCAGCCTTCACATCTCATTACCTGAAAGACATGTCAAGACAAGAAGATGGACTACACCGGCTGGGGCCGATCGTTGTAGCTAGAGTTGGGGTCAACCCCCTTAAGTACTCAGAACGAAGCTGAAGCAAACCATTCCACAAGATGGAAGCAGAAGAAAGCGTTCTCTCAAGACGGAAGCAAGACTCCAATTTTCCTGATCATCATGTTCTGAATAAAGTGCAAGATTTGTAAAATCTTTTGAGGGAAAGCCTGCTCATAACCCAGGGCGCCTGGCAATGCGGTGCCCACCACCTAACTTTGATGAGGTCTCCTGTTAATGCTAAATTAACAAGTTATGGATTTTTTTACAGCGGCAACAAGAAAACCCATTTTGCCCACCCTCCTGACAATTTATAGCTAGCCAGTTTCTTTTGCCTAGGAAAATATACATAACCTGCACCCACCCTGCCTCCCTTCTCGAATCACCGCCTGATGTATTGAGGGGAAAAGCCGTGGTGAAAGCCTCTGCACTCTCGCTTAGGCGATCAGCTCTTGCTTTTATAGAGGAGGACCATGCCGCGCAGGCGGTAGGGTTACCGAGCAGGTGGCAACATGCAACTAAGAAACCTTCAGTGAGACACATCCATGGAGACAATGAATGCTAAATTAACAGGTTAGGAATGTTTTCCTAGGCAAAAGAAACCATTTTTAGCCAGCCAGTCAGGAGGGCCGGCAAAATGGGCTTTTTCATTCCAAAAAAGAATCCATACAATCTGGAATACACACCACTACTAACAAATTTGCTACTAAAAATTACAGTAGGTACCATGCTTGAATATCGTCCTTGTTATCTTCAAGTATTGAGCCGTGTCGTAACTCTAGTAGCATAATTGTTAGGGTTCTTACATTCACCAGCTTGTATGGATACTTTTTTCGAATGGAAAGCTCATTGTCTTATTTTAAACATTTCCTGCGAAGGTTTTTGTTACTAGTTTTATCTTTAGCTAATAGGGGAGGTTTTGCTCGTCCACCTTACGCTTGGATCAGGCTCGTATTTTGCAACCAAATCAAGCTAAGGTGCGATATCCTTCACTTGCATTAGATTATCTGTGCGTTTCTTGGACGTTGATGCTATCGGCGAACTCTTTGTAGTCTGATAAAAGATTCCATGTTTGACCTTTGTATACCTCTTTTCCGATTTTAGTTCAGTGTTTATCTGTTCGTTACCTCTTGTTTCATTTTGTATTCTAGATCAATGCTACCCTTTCATTGTTTTTTTTTTCCTTCTTATTTTTGTTCAGTTGGGACAGTAGGATTGGTTGTAATGATTTGGGGTAAGAAGTTGCAACCGACTAAGCATATTTTATTCACTGCAATTTTAGGAATTAATTTTAGTCCATTTTTTGGGTTCTGAACACGATCGTTTTTTTTTTTATTAATGGTGCAGTATTTTTGTTGTATTCGGTTTTGGTAGTCGGTAGCTGGCCAGGACTAAAGGTAGTTTTCAAAATGAATGTTTAAAAGTGATCAAGGAAGCAACAATATTGCTGAAGGTTTATTATTGCTTTCGAAAAAGCTTGTGAAATAGTGTGGAATGGTTTGTTAGTGCAGCAAAAGGGGTAGTAACTGTTTTGAACCCTTCATTATTTTGGCTGTGCAAAGTTCCATGCAGATAAAGTTGTTCTAAACTAAACTAATACGTAATACATATTCCTCATCTTATAAACATTTCTCAACATCTTTCAAGGACTACGAATTCGTCAAAGGTGTATGCCGAAGATGCTTCTTTTAGTCTGAGGATGTTGTTACGGAAACAATCGTCAAAAAACACTTAACAGCAGACCACTGAGGCAATAGGAGGGCAGCACTTTCCTATTACCATTCTTTAATTATAGGATTAAAAACAATAACCAAGGACATTATAGACCAAGGGCCCACGGACATTGTTTTACAATGTCTCAAAGCTTGAAGTCGTCATCCCTTGTAATGACCGCTGCCCAGTGATCCTGCAATGGACATCATATTCTTTGGCTTTGTTATTGAATTAGCAACAACGCATACGGTAATAGATTAATGTTGAATGTTCTTTCACTGTTGTTTCCGAGAGAGCTCATCAATGTTAATTTCCCTTGCATGGTGATGGGACAGTCATAGGTCGCTGAAGGGTTAATGACGGTTCATAATTGCTTTTGGGAAAACTTGTGAAACAGAGGTCTGCATTTAAAACTGTCCTTGTGAGGATACACAATACACTAGTCTGAGAAAGAAAGAAAAGTCAAATGCCCCGACTGGGACTCGAACCCAGGACATCCCGTTTACTAGCCGGGCGCTCTACCACTGCGCTACCGGGACCAGTAAACGGAGCCAGTAGACCGACCGGGTAGTATACGGGATGTCCTGGGTTCGTGTCCCAGTCGGGGCAGTTGTCTTTCCTTCTTTCTCAGATTAGTGTATTGTGTATCCTCACAAGGACAGTCTTTAATGCAGACTGCTTGCTTCATTTACCCTTTACCTTGTGATTTCTTCTTTATTTGTGAAACAGTGTGGCATGGTTTGTTAGTACAGCAAAAGGGCAATAACGATTTTGAACCCTTTATTATTTTGGTTGTACTAACCTCAGTTGAAGGTATTCTCTAAAGTACACTATGTGTAATACCAGGAGGAAATAAAGCATATGTAGCATGCAGGAGTAGACAACTCCTAACTTATACCATAGAATCTGGCACTTGTCAAATCTGAATGGGACTTCACCACAACACACAAACCCCAACTTAAACGAAAATATCAGATTAACTTACCAATTCTGTAGATTATTTTAGTTTATATGCTTAAGAATTTACGTTACTGCTTGATGTTTGTTTATATGATTGAGTTTACACAGATTAGTTTTCTTTTATTTGGTTTAAAGTAGGCCAGTGTCGTACGTCAGGTTCATAAGATCCAGAGAATCGCAAGCTTCGTCATTCGAAATAGCAAGGCTCGACTTCTGACCAATCAGAAGGTGATATCGCTTTAACCAATAGGACAGTGGAACACATTCGACTATTAGCATGAAGCTGCCTGTAGCTCCATTTGGAAAGCAAGCAACTTTTTTTTAATCTGAACACTGCGACTTGTACATGCGTGGAAAAAATGCCATTCCCCTTCCCCGACGAGAGCTTGATGGACTGAGGGTAGCCTGTGTGATCAAGAGATTGTTAGTGATAATCGTTTTTATTTATAAACAAACAAGTTAGTTTATATATTTATTATGACATACATACTGCTTACAGCCCATCTGAAAACGGGTTAATCTTCATCAATAAAACCGAGTTGTCCACAAGAGTGCTGCCGCAAGTACCAGCCGATTTAACAGTCGTCGCGCCATATTTTGATAGTCAACCCAAGCAAACGAAGCAATATGCACGACCACGAGGCAGAGGTGTGTGAAATTGGCCTCCCGAGGGAATGTGCTTTTGATTTTAATAATTGTGCTGATAAGTACTATGAATGTGCTCAATGTGCTCAATGTGCTCAATGTGCTAGCAAACGGAATTGATTGGACCCTTACCGTTTTATGGTACACCTGTACTGAATTCGTTAGGGGCCAACTTCACACCAGCCCCTTGAATCAATGTGCCATCAAAATCAACTAACGTGCCACACACTTTTGTCAGTGTGCTCAACACACCACCCAATATTGGCGATTGGACCTTGATGCATTGCAAAAAACAGCCGTCCTTAGTATTGGGGGCTAACTTCACTTTGTGTGTAACTTGCCCTGGGGCAATGTGCTAACCACCAAACGAATGGCACTAAAGGCACTGTCGAGGAGTGGCACTCGGCGTGTCGCCGCAGTCGCCGTGAGGAGGTTGTGTTGGCCCGTTTGCGAATTGGTCACACCCGACTTACTCACTGTTTCCTTTTGCGGGGGGTTGACCCTCCTGAATGCTCTTGGTGTCGACGGCCACTTACGGTCCGGCACTTACTTGTTGATTGTCGCCATCTTGATGGTGTTCGTCGTCGGTTCCATCTTCCGCATGACATTGCGCGTCAGTTGGGCGATAAGTCTGTCCTCCTGTCCGGTGTTTTTCAATTTTTGCAGGAAGTACAGATGTATGACAAGATTTAGATTAGGGGTTTGAATAACATCTCTGTAATGTGTAGTGCAGTGGCAACCCGGACCACTGCACTGTGACTGAAGTTGGCGCTAATGACCAAGTTGTCGACGCGCCATTAAGCCTCAATCCCCCCCCCCCAAACGAATGTTCTGAGCATATCTTCCAATGTGCCTACCAATCCTCCTACCCAATTTAATTGGAGCCCTTCCATTGCCCCTCCCACCTACTACCTCTTTTTACAATGGGGCTAACTTCACATTTTGTAACTTGCCCTGGGCAATATTTCTTTAGTTCTTTCTTCTCACCCTTAGGCAATGATACAGTTTGAATAAACATTAGGTTACTATTACATTAATTCTCTCTTCAATCAGTACATGCGCAGGTAAGTTTTGTAGGTTGAACATACATCTCAGTAGATCATCAGTGATGAGGCAACATCTCTGGAGTCGGCGGCGATGAGGTTAGTAATAAGCTAAATCCTAACCGAGTTGGACATAATGATGCCCAAAGTAAAAATGGCACCTGGTATTTCCAATGCAATGTCACTCATCGCTTGTTAGTGGAGAGAGAAGCAGAGGAAAAGTGCTAAGAATTAAGGATACAAAGCAAGGAGTTGAATTAGTGCAGAAGCTGTATTTATAACAAGGCAACAATTCAAAAAATGCCCTTAAGATCGGTAAAGCGTTAGGTTTGAGTGTAACAATTGGAGGGGGAAAGATAGCACGACTCTAACAAAGGAAGATGAAGACCTTATTTACTTTATTCAGCCTACGCCGGTTATAAGTAGACCGAGATGACGTTGGGGTCTTAGAACTCGCGTAATAAAGTTCAAGTTCAAGTCATACACCTATGCACTCATTCGTAATACTACTTAAAAACTAACTTAAATCTAAACATAAACACCAAAACCTTAGCAAACATAGTAAACATAGGTTGTCTACGAACGTTCGAGCGGAGCGGTCGTGTTTTTGGAAGACTCCCATGTGTAGCCTAACCGTGGTAAACCTGCTGTGACACCATTTCTCTCTAAAGGGTTGTTGCAGCGGCTAAGCCAGGGGTTGAAGCTACCGTCAAATTATTACGGTGTCCACTTGTTTAAAATGGTACGCAACAGCACAACTATCAAGAAATCCCTCGTAAAGTCTCTTGAAGCAGATTCTACGGCACAGTCATCAAATGCTACTAAACTTGTAAATCCTCAGCCAGGAAGGAAAAAATTGAAGGAGATGACTGTTGATGAGCTACGTTTATTTATATCCTCCGAAATTACTAATGCAGGAAACACTGCACTCGGCGACTTTGAAGCTAAAGTCATCCTTGCTTTGCGCAGTGAAACTGTCAAGGCATGCAGTGTTTCAAGAAATCGTGTCATCAACAGTTAAAGAAGCTACTGCTATTGTTGAAGATTCCCTCAACACCAAAATTACCGATCTCGAAATGAAATAATCAAGGTTTGTAATCATTTGGACGGTGTTGATATGTATCAACGTCGCCATAATTTAATTATTCTTGGTGTGCCTGAAGATGAAAATGAGGACTGTGAAAAGAAGGTACTTAATCTTTTTAACTCTTAGCTTAAACTTGCCATCAATGGTTCTGCAATTCAGCGAACTCACAGACTGGGGCAACGGAAAGGAAATGGTAATCGACCTATCATTCTGCGATTTTTGTCTTACAAGCAGTGACACCTTGTGTACTAAAACAAAAAACTTCTAAAGAGTAGTAGGATTTTCATAACTGAAAACCTCACTACACAACGGCTTGTTTTCTATAAAAAAAAAGTGCATGCAAGCCAACATTTCCAAGCTACGTGGACCCAGGATGGACAAATTTTTGGTCTGCTAAACAACAAAAACGTACCCATCAGCTCCGAGGCTATCTCAATAAGATAATTAGAAAAAAAAT
>JAHWFP010231740.1:80987-117874 GCA_023313725.1 Lithobius niger | reverse complement strand
TTGCATTATTCTGGTCCAATTCCAGAGCTGCACAGATGAATGAGAGCAATTTTAAGTGAACCCCCGCCGTTAAGTTCAGTGTGCATTAATCGAAGTGAGAAGACGCACTCGAGTCACTTATTCATTTTCAACCCCCCAGCAAAGTTGACAGATGATTTCTCATCAGCATCACCAAGTGTTTGTGAGACCTTCATTGGATCACCAGGTGTTCTGTCAGCAAAGAAACGTAAAGACGTGGCAAACAGAGATACAAAGTGGTAATCTCTGTCGGTTGTGGAGTGCATTGTGGAATGGTGCTGTTCTGTCCTAGTAGAGGCACCAACGTTCAAATCTTTCCATCATCCTCGCAAGACAATGGCGATTTTCATACAACCTCGCCAGTGTGTTTCTAAGGAGTTTGCGGCATCTCCTTACCAATTCTTTCAGGTGATGAGATAGAAAGCGTGTAGATTACTGTTGCCATCTACACCAGACATCACTACAGGGCAGCAACCACGGCTACTCTTCCAGTCAAAGTCGAAGATATTTTGTCATCTGGTCAGACTGCATGAAGTTGGCGATATTCCTGTTCATGTCAAGGTAGCTGCATGCGCGAATAGTTTGCATTTTGGGTTTATGATGCCATTCGACCGTAACGAAAAACTGTCCTTTGTAAGTTACCGTCCGAACAAACTGTCCGTTCTGAAATCAGTTTTGGTTTCACCCAACCGCAACAAGAACTGTGCGTGTCGCCATTGTAACAAGTGTTGCATGTGATTGCATTATGTTTTGTAAATATGTTGTGCATAGGCTAACTAATTATTCACCCAAACTAACAATTCTGCACCTCTTTAATTATTGATACTAGTTTAAGCGAGTCTAGTTTTGGTGAAAAAATTTGCAACCCTTATCCCCCTAATTTAATCCTTTATTGAGTATGAGCTTTGCTTAGCATGACAAATTTTGCAATTTTCAGTGAGAAGTAGGTTGGCTGAGATGCAACTTGATGTAACTTCAAGTAGGCTAACTGAATGAGTGTTTACCTACAGAGGGTGAAGTACACAATTGTGTGGCCCAAGCGAGTCTTTACCTACTGCGTTAGAAACTGACATTTTGTCGAGCAAATGACTTCCCCTAACTTAATTTCAAAGCTTAGAAGCTGGCTAGATGACCCGCTGTGTTTAATGAATGTTTTCAGTAAATGAGAAATGAAAGCTTGAGTTCATGAAGAAGTTGATTTTTGAATTGAAAGTTTGTTCACAACCTGATGGAAAGTTTTTTTTAAGAAATATTATGTGTAACTGGGTTCAATTTAGAAATTGTGGAGGGTGACCAACTTGTTAAGTTCGATGCTTATCTTTGTGTGTATTTTGGTTGACGATTTTTAAGGAATGTAGGGCATGCATGAACCAAATCCGATAAAAAGAAGAGGTTTAGCATGAATAGAAAATTCTATTCTTTTTCATGTGGACCTAAGTTTGGCCAGTCCACTGCCCGAATATTTAGTTGGTCATGATACTGTGTAGTAATCTCTAGGGACCAAAGCCTCCATGTGTCATTCCCCCCCGCCCCCTTGCTTTCTTCCCCCAGTATGCGTCCTGCTACTCCCAAAGCTGTTCAAAAGGTATGAGCATGTTACTTGGTAAGCATCACATTATTTCGAAGACCTTTTGACCGATTTAAGTAATTTGTGTTGCATTAGGCATTGTCAAGAAGATTTACAGTGTAATTTTAGAATCTAGAAGCAATGCTCAGTTAGCAAGTTTGACGAGAATTGGTTAACATGTAAGCACTTGTTTGTCAGAATTTTGTGGAGAACTAAAGAAAATCTAAAGACTTGGTTTGGTCAGTACAGAAGTGTGGGCTTAGCTCCCCTTCAGCACAAAGTATCTGGCAGTTATGTAAGTCGTTGACAGAATTGTTGGCCCAAGAGTTACCAAGTTGAAAGTATTGTAAGTGTAAGAGTGTAATGGAAACCCCTTCTTGTTTAACTGTAGCAATTTTTGGTCACTCTCATCTTAATTCAGTTTGCAAAAATTTAAGCTGCTGCAAGGAATAGCTTTCTCTGTACATAGACCCCCCTGATGTAATTCTCACCTTTTCAGTCTACTCCCCTCTGCTTCTGTAGCAGACTTCCCTGTACAGCATATAACTTTACCAATCAATGTTTGATGGTTGTGCCCCTTCAGGATTCTTAGTTGCCTGTGGATTACAACCGTAACGTGGCTTGTCTTTGGTGTTAAGTTTAGGTTAAGATACTTAGGTTAAGGAACTAGTTTTAAGTAAGTTGGTTCACTCAATTGGTACAGGTGAAAGATAAACTGGTCCTTACTGTAACGATGGATGGGTTTAAGGCAAGGTTTGGCCTCAAAGTCGATTGTGAAAGCTCTAGATCGTTAGTGACAAAATAATGGTAATTGTAGAAATGCTATATTATGTTGGTAACAACTGTAATTTTGGTAGAATTCAGGTACATGGTTCTTTGGTCACCACCACCCCCTTGACACTCATTTTAGTAGCCTAGCTAAGTTTAACACCACATTTTTGTCAGTAATTCTTCTTGATTCAAGGTCTTAGCCTTTTTCTTTTAACAACTAGCCTACACACCACCAGAGGTTAAAATTTGATCCTTGGTTAAAGCAACTTCCGACGATTTGGAAAGAAAACTACTGGTTTTAAAGAACAGCTCAGGTGAAGCACTGGGCAGACATCCAGTAACCTGTTCTAGATTTTGTCAAGTATTCTCAGCTGAGGCAAAGTTGAATGGAAGAAATGGTGATGTGGATACACAATTTCAATGTCGGTGTAAAGGTGCATTTAGCTGCTCAATTGTTTTCTAGCCTGAAAGATGAATTGATTTGTACGAATACTTTTGTAGGCTACCCCACACTGGTGAAAATGACTATTTTTCTTCCTAATTTCTTGAGCTTGGAAATCATCAGATTAATTTGACCATTAATTAGTTTGGAACAAGTTTGAGCTTAAAGTGTAACCTTTGGAGAAACTGAAGTGAGCAGGTTTAATAAGAGATTCTCATTTTTTAAGGAAAGTTATGTAAAGAGCACTAGGCTAACAGCATGTTGAGTGGAAGTTTCTGCCTGGCCCATTACCTCTACATGAAGTAGAAGGCGGAGAAGCTACCCAGTTTTGAATGCATGATTTGGTTTGCAATTTACTACTCCATTGTTTTCCACTAAGGAAAGCATAGGGATTGTAAGTAAAAGCAAGTGTACAAGCTTGTCACCTCCGTTTGGTAAGCTGACAAATGTGGCGATGTTTGACAGTTTGATTCCAAGTTTTCAGCAGCACCATTACAAGCTGGGAACTCAGTTTTCTGTAGGCTATCATTAATAACCCATCAATCATTTTTAATTGAGTTTTACAAAAAAAATAAAATGCGACTGACTCAAACTTTGGCTTCTTTCACATGAATAACAAACACTACGTTGTGTGAGAAGTATGATTTCCCCACTCGAACATGGCGTGAATTAGTTTTCTGTGAACAGCGATGAATTAATAATTTTGAACCTTAGTTAGGGTAAGCGGCAGTAATCATGGAATGTTGACTTGGCACAATTTTAGTGGCTGCAGGGAATGCTAGCTCCCCTTGCATAAATGGTTTGGGTTGTTTTCTGAGATGGATGATGTAAACAGTGCACCTAAGAGAATTTTAGACTTTGGAACAGGTTAACAATTTTGAAATTGGAAGTGTTTGCACAGTAAGAAGTGTAGTGAAGCAAGAAATGTTGTAGGAAGAATTCTCCTCTGCAACAATTTTTTTTTAATTTCTTTGCAATTCTCTGTACTGTTTGCCGATTCTTGTCATGATGTCATGGGGCTTCCCCAACTCTCAGCAGGCCTTCCACCTGCAGCCCATAACCTTGTCAGCGAGCCCCAGAATTGGCTCAGTGCCATGGAGGCTGGAAGCAGCAGGAAGGTTGGCACGAGAGGGTAAGTAACCATGACAGCCCCACGACCAGAGCTTAGTAACTATGAGGATGTAGAAGAGGCGGAATAAAGCCGAATGTCAGAAGCAAGAAGAGCGTAGAGTGAGTAATTGGCGCCCCAGTCCCGGAGGCTTCCAATCCGACAATTAATTGCGGTCTGATTGTTAATGTTCAATTGTTGTTGTTCATTATCAGTGTTTGGGCGAAGCTAGCAACTGATTTTCTTACCAGAGACATTAGACCATCGTTTTCTGGTATTGAATACTAAATATTAATGCAACAGAAAGCTTTGGAAGTTGTAGAGAACGACAAGGTTTACCGAGTAGACAACAGAAAGTCTTGTTTCAGAGTGTGTTTAAATGATTTCAACACGAAAAAGGTACCTTAACATCGTTGATTTCATGCTAGCTACTTCTACTACTACTACTTATTACTAGCTAATTCTACTCAGATAAAATAATTTATGCGACAGAAATGCTTGAAATTTGACATTCAGTTTACGTTTGACTCCAATAGGTGCCTTTTATGGTTTGACATTAGGGGATGTTTTAAATCCAAACGTTGTAATCATTTGTAATGCTATTTTCGTGAACTTTGGGAACACTCCATCTGTTGTCAAAATAATTGTCCTCCATAGCCGAGTAACAATTCAGATTCGTGTAACTTATAGTTTCCCTTTCACAATTAAATCGAATTGATACATTGTAATTGTAACTTATCTAAAATAAATAAAGTATATCATCGTCTACTAAACTGTTTATGGTCAAGAAAATCCGTGCAGGGTTACCGCTCTTTGAATAAAAAAAAAGCAGAAAAATAATCTAGATAAACCTAGACTAAACGAAACTAACTTAATTGTTCTCGGTTGTTTTACAATCAAATTAATACAACGACCATTTTATTGGAAATAGAATTAGTCAGCGACCATTACTTATACACAAGTTACGATTTTGTTCAGGCTGTTCAAGAAACGATATATAATTATATTTTCATAAGGAGCTCACAATCAATACTTACACTAAAGCAAACCATAAAATAACCAAAAGGGGTGATATCATACAAAAGCTCCATAAGGGTAAAGGGACCCATCAAGTTTTTGCCGTAGAAAGTAGTGATATGAGAACCAAAATGGCTCCCACAAAGTTTTCCGTCCCAACCCTGATCACTCAATCTTAACTGACACCTCGGTGTTGTCAGTTAAGCTTGAGTGATCACGGTTGTGACCACAAACTTGGTACAGCAAAAACTTGATGGGTCTATTTACCCTTGTGGGGTTTTTGTATGATATATTTTACGCACCTTATTACCGGACTTACATGTCTTTTTCTTGTACGTTACTTGAAAGCTTAGGAATTTTGTAGGCTCACTCCTACACATTTTTTACTAATAATGTTTACCAGCCTTCTAGAGCTTGCAGGACTGTTGACTGGTGTGATGGTTTGTTTGACGGCAAGATGTGGTCTAACACATTAGTCCATTCTTTATAATGTTCTAATTTCAACAAAAACTGCCTTAATTCTCTGCTGTAGCAATTTTTTCTAATTTCTTTTTCATATTTACAGGGAATTCTAATGTGAACAAATCTGTCTTCATTGGAATAACTTTTGTAGGGCAATATCATCAAAGCACTCGAACCTAAGGCTTACCTATTATGCAATTTCTCGTATGTGTTTTTTCTTCACAGAGTAAGTAGAGTATGTCTAAAAGTAATAGAATGTGCAACGGTGTCCAGCCATAACTTCACTGAACTCCAAACAAACTGTCAGAACAGTATTTGCACTCGCTGTGCACAGAGTGAATAACATGTACACACACGTTCTAAGTCAAAGAATTCGTCGTATGGTTAAAGAACTTGTGGAGAAGGAAAGGGCTAAAGTGAAGAAGAGTGAGAGTAAAGTGGGTGTTCGTTTAGTCATTGATTCCAGTCTGCCATTGCTCTTAAGGTTTTTGTGTTGTGCAATAATCTTTACTGCGTCTGCACTGCTGTCATTTCAGTGCTGGGATAGACTCACTCATTATCTGTCATATCCAATAGAAGTAGACGTTCATGTGCCAAGGTTGTCGCACACAATGTTTCCTTACATCTATGTTGACCACCCATACACTAAAGAAGCAAAAAATAATTTTGGTGCTCTTGTCAAATCATTAAACTTTGAAAAATGTTTGTTTTTCGTACTTGGCCTGCTCAGCAATAATGTCACAGTAAAGGATGTGTGGAAAGTCACAAAGACTAATTCTTCATTGGTCCATGCAGAACTCTGTAATGTAAGTTTTCTTGTTCTATGCTTCCTGCACTAGCTAAAGCTCTTATCTATATTTATCATAGTTCATTTTCCAATAAGTAGAAAATATCAATTTCGACAATGCCATAATGGTTATATGTTGGTTTCCAAACTTTCTTAGCCATTCTTTCTAGTTTGTACATATTGGCTTTGCTTTCGTTGTGTCTATGTCTGTCACCAGTGAGGTGACACAGGTATTACCCCTGTATTAATTTAGCTATGGTGTGCTCTGTAGACTGCACTGCATATATTACAACCTGGTGGCTACCCACGAAAACCAAGAAAACCAAGATTTATTTCTGCACGTTGCCAACAGTTACCGCCTGATTAAAGGGAGGTTGCTGAAAAACGATGACTCGGCTTACGTAGATGCTGACGTAGCGGTGTTGATTATCATTCCTTCCATGTTTCTATTTTCCAATATCAAATACCATCTAGGTGATAAACAAGTCGACGAGTTAAATTATCCATGGTTCGGTACTCTGATGAAGGGACTGCTTACTTACGGTTCGGCCGAGCAACCGGCCTTGTTCGGCCAGTACTGGGCATTGGATAGTGTGGCTTCAGTCGATGCTAAACTAACCAACAACTTAGAAATCAAACAGTGGCATGTGTCCATCATCGTTGAAACAATTCCCAAAAGAAATTCTGAATCCATCCCTCTGAAACATGTCATGGGATTTTTCGAAAATTACAATAGGCTAATGGATGGAACTAAATACGTGCTCACACTCATGCGAGCTAGTGACACGAATGCCATCTTCAAAGCAGCGGCAGCTGCCAATGGCAAAGTTGTTCTGAATAGCATTTCCTGGCAGGTTCCCAACGTCGTAGCTTTGGACGAGCAAAAACTTAAACTCTACCATCTCATCAACCACGGAGCGACTGTGTATTTAGGATTTAGACACTGGCATTACGATAGCTGCAAGCTCCCTCAAAACACCAGTTGCACCTGACGCGTGCTGACCGCTTCCGCAGTTGAGAAACCTAGGTGGATAGTTCTAGCTTTTCAAACTAACAAACAGGACCCTCTAGTTAAAAACCCGGGCGTGTTCGATCTCTGCAGTTTGCAAGCTGCTCACGTGACTCTGGAAATAAATGTCTTCTGCGTGAATATCTTCAACCTTGTGTACCGTGATGGGTGAATTTCTTTCTATTTCGTAAGGAATGTCAAAAATGGTATTTGTCGAATGCTCATCTTTTCTTGGAGTAATTAAAAAGGTTTTTGTTCCTGCTTTACATTTAGCAATGACTTCTTTGCTCGGATCGTTGCAGTATAAAATTGCTTTACAAATTAAGCCAGAACTTGTAGTATGAAACTTGAAAAGGTCCAGAGTTAACGAACAATCAATTTCTTTATGCAAAGGGTCTTTCATGCTGAAAGTGATTATCATGAAACAGTTTTCGTGCACAAATTTCTTTGTAGCCACGTCACACGGCAAAGTAGGTTTGCTTAGGATTCTAATTTGTTTGTTCGTGGCATTGGAAGTATTCTTTCTGGTCATCCTGTAACAAGCAATTGTTGACGACGAATACCTTAGTAACAGCATCATTCGGTGAAGTAGGTTTGCTTAGGCTTGTTCGTTGCGTGAAGTATACTTTCTGGTCGTCCTGCAGTAAATATTTCCTTAATCTGCTTCTTCTTCACGTAAATATTTTTGCCAGCCTCATCTAAGCACAATGTATTTTTTCAATGCTAGAAACGGCCGAAGTCAACTCATCGGCGAGAAGAGAAATGCCAGGAAGCAAGTCGGTTTTAAGTTTCTAAACGTCCGTTGCCAGAGTGCCGATCTGTGAATAATTTATGGCATGTTCAGGTTTGATAGCAGCTCCAACTTTAGTTACACGCTTGCTTTGCATATCGTAGTTGTTTTCGGAGGTTAAAACTTATCCTAGTCCTGGTTATCCTCTCTAGCCAACTACCTTTACTTCACCCCGTCCCCCTTCATCATTTTCAATGCTTATCAAAATTTATTTATCGACATCCTTTTCTTTAAATACGAGAAATTTTAAAATGTGCCGAGTCATCGATGAGGCTTATTTTAAAAATTTTTCGTATACAATAAAAGGAAGAACCTCAAATTAAATAATAATCTCAAAATGTCCCAACAATACTGGCAAACGAATCTTTTCAATCTCTTGCATAAAAACTTGCTGAAAGTTAAGAACGACAAAGGTACAAAGATTAACAATGGTGTTAAGTTTTCCTTGTTCTCCTTCCATTCAGTTTCAAGATTTAAAGGGTTCGGGGACTCCCGTTTCGGACGAAAAATCGAAATATAAAGGTTGGATTTCACCCATCGCCCCGGAAACTCAAAAACTAGAAAAATCTTAAACGGTATACCTGTATTTATTTACAGTAAAACTTTATGCTAGTCAAAGAACAAATCTTTGCAGTCGATATTTGATGAAATTTAGTAAAACATTGGATGGAATGTAGCTTTTTTTCACGATTCTCAAATAGATTTAATTCCTACCGAAGAACTAAATCCAAACTTTCGAAATCTGACTGTTTTTGATGATTGTCTTGTAAACAAACAAAAAAAACATTTAACGTTACTTTGCTCAAGTGCATTGGTTTTTATTGAAGTCAGTCCTACACAAGAATTCCCAAACAAGTAGTCATAGACAACGCAAATATATTAATCCCTTTCCCCGTGGATGGGTTAAATTTAAAACACGTTTACGAGAATTACGTTACCCCTGATATGAAATTTTCGGACTTTAAAACGTGTCAAAACTGTTGGAAACGCCTTATGGGTTTTTATCGATTAACAAAGCGTTAAACGAGAGGAGATGTAAACGTTCGTTTTTACCTATTAAACAAAAGAATGGAGACAAAACGAGAAATCAAAAACTCAAAAGACGTTTAACTAAAAAGTTTTAAAGCAATGTTTGGGCTAGAGAGAGCACGAAGAATCGCTACAAGAATTTTTTAAGCCGGTAGTAAGCATGCTGAAACCGACAGTTGACACTCTAAAACCAACATTGATCAGTGGTGTAAAAGCTCTAGTGCACCACACGCAAACTACACCGATTAAACCTCTCAAAGAGGAAGAAACTGACGAGGATGACTATGAAGCATCGGGTTTATCGCCGTCCCCTACCCAAGCCGTTAATCCTAGTGAGAAAACATTGTCGGCCCCTCTTGATTACAGCCTCGCCGAATATTCAAGTCCGGTTTAGGTTCCTAAAATGTGAATTCCACCTAAACCTAATGAGCCTCTATGAGCACTGGTCCTAAAGTCACCTCTTCATATTCTATGGTACAACATAGACGAATTTCTACGCCGCCGGAACTCCCTAACATCGTCACTCTAAAGTCCCTCGATAGTTTGTTACATGTCCAGGCAATTAGTGAAACTGCTAAATATTTCTTGATAAAGAGTTTCAAAAATCCGAAGGAGATTGACCCAGTATTTGGACTACAATATGATACTAAAAAAGGCGAGTTGACCTTCGGGAATAAAGTGGTTAAAAATTTTGAGAATGACGTACTGGTCCAGGGAGAGCAATATGTGGGTAGACACGGGCTTTGGAATTTGCTATTTTTCAAAGATTTGAAAGAATTGACAGAAACCTCCAATGCACCGGAAGTTAAAGCAGCTTACGCGGCCATGTTAAAAAATACTAACGCTATTTATCACAACAACGATCCGGCTACTCATAAACCCATATCAAATCGTAGCACCAAGTGCAAGCCTATGATCACTCCGATTTGGGAAGACATGAAATCGAAGCAAAAAGGGACGGGGATGGTTGAAAAAAGAAGTTACTCGAGCAGAGTCGATTCCAATTATTATGACGAACCTAAAGACTTGATAAAGAGACTCAGGCTTTTGTACAAATCTGCTTTGGCTGGCCACGACGGACATAGAAACAAGATGGTCGAAATTTTATCGGAAATGCAGCAAAGAAAAATCATAACTGCTTCGGGAAAAAAGGGTGGCTTATCAAAATTTAGGTTCAGGTTAAAAAAATTGTATATAAACGGGATGGCCTTCTACCTAGAAAACCGGGAAAATTCAGAGAATTTATCAAGTCTGGGAAATTCAGGATAAAATCATGGAATTTAGAAAATATTTGCCAAAAATCAGGGAATTTAAACATTTCTGGAAAATCTTTCACCTATAAAGAAGTGGTAATTTGGATATATTTTTTTACTTATAAAACCTTCATATACAGTTAAAACTTCATTTCCTTTTTGTTTCATTTTTTATAACGCAAAAACTCCTCAGGCCTAAGTAATGTGGGACGTTACGTGTTAAGTGAGTTTTTAGTTTTGTTTAGATTGTGGCTTTTTCCTGCTCTTTACTAATATCAGTTAGAGCAGTGCAATTTTTGATTAAGCAAAGCAACGTGATTGCGATTTGACTGAAATGCTGGGTGGAAGTGTTTAGTCCTGTAATGCACCTTCCTTCGACCAAAAAAAAAATCTGGGAAAAGTGCTAGTAATGATCTGGAAAACCTGGAAAAATCAGGGAATTTCATCATGAGCTTTTGAACGCCACCCTGATAAAACAAAGAACCATGGAATTGAAAAATATCAAGATGAGGTACTGTGTCAAATGTATACGTCGCTTCTGATTATCCGTTATTATCACCACAAAAAATAACAGACAGGTGCAGATTTTCCGAGGCATGCAGGATGAACTCGCTTCCTACGCAGATCAGTGCTTTGCAGTTCATATACTTGTCTAGGGAAGTTCTTAGCAGAGCTTGTGAAGCTGTGCACATTGACAGAACACACTGAGGTGGATCACTGACGCCTGATTCTTCCGGTGGAGCCATCTCGTATTGCGAGTGGAAAAGTACATACGTTCGTGACAGAGATGAGTGATCCCTGAGATTAACGGGTTATTGGTCTGTGAACCAAGTGCATTCCTCCAGATTAGATGTGTGTTCAGAACAGGCTCGGACTGGCCATAATGCCATTGCGCCCCATAGGCTACCATACGTTCGACGCCACTTTGGTATAGTCTAATTTTTCTCCTCCCCGCCAAGAAAATTGAATAGCCTCAGAACACACTGAGGCGGATCACTGACGCCTGATTCTTCCGGTGGAGCCATCTCGTACTGCAAGAGGAAAAGTACATACGTTCGTGACAGAGATGAGTGATCCCTGAGGTTAACGGGTTATTGGTCTGTGAAGCAAGTGCATTCTTCCAGATTAGATGTGTGTTCAGAACAAGGACTGGCCATAATGCCATTGTGCCCCCATAGGCTACCATACATTCAACGCCACTTTGGTATAGTCTATTTTTCTCCTCCCCGCCAAGAAAATTGAATGGTTTCGGATTCCCTGTCCACTGATAACCTTTGCTTTCAGGCAATAATTCCCTTCTCTTTTTTCCACCCTTTACTTACGTTTTTAATGCATTTTTTAAACTTGCTCCCCTCTCCTGAACCCGCTTCAAAATTTGCAAAAACTAGCATTACTTGAAATATAAAGAAATATTGAAGAATGCACGCCGAAGCCCGAAATGACTACAGAATATGAAAATAAGTAAAGCTTCTTGAACTCGACCCCCAGATTTTGCTTCTTCTTGGGAAGATTAGGGCACTTCCTCAAACTTCTTGACGGTTGGAGGCACGATCACTCGAAGTTTCATGTAAAACGCATGGCACCCCTCCCGGTTATTTCGATAAACAGCACAGGTGCCCTCTCCTCCCCAGTCCGACTCTGGTTCAGAATGTAGATGTATGCAGCTCATGCTGGGAAGGTAAAGTTTTTGTGGCAGTAAATACAAGTAAAATTCGTGTTGATTTCCATTTTGAAATGATAAAACGTTTATCCTTTTTTATTAATGATTAGGAAAAATTAGGAAGAGGAACATTTTTTTAATGATAATGTCTAATGCACTAAAAACTATTGACACAGAAAAATGGGAAGGACATATTTATTTAATATTATCTGCCAACTGTTGTACTTGAAGTCACAGCCTTTCCAATTAACGAAGTGTAGCATTTTCCCATGTTTTCCTTTCTTCCTACGTAGTACTTGCTCTACTAAAAATAAGACGAGAATTAGAGTTTTTTTGAAGCTCTGGTTCGCAAAATTCTCCGAGCACCGGTTCACCCGACTCTTATTTTAGAAGATAAGTAACTGGTTTGCACTTTATTGCAGATTTTGAAAACTTCATTAGTAAAAATTTGCAAATACCCTTTGGAAAATTTTCTTAATTTTAGAAATCCTACACTTATTTGCTACGGATAATTTGGGTTTCTTCAACAACTGTTCAGTACTAGTTTGTGTCAGTCATGGTTCGTGATGTTTTGTTATTTCCATCGCTTTCAGTTTCATGGTGGAATGAACCATGTTGCTGTGCTTGGAAACTAATTCGTCAATAATGCGTGTCCACTCGTAATTCCCCTGCCTTGTGCATATTTCCAAAGTTAAGTTTTTACCTTTTTTGTTGAAATGTTCTACCATGCTAGCTTTCTTCTCAGTGTACATATCGTACATATTGATGTTTCACACCTAAGTAGGACTTTGAAGTCTTTATTGTAGAACTCGCTACCTAAATCAACTTGTAAATTTTGTGTGGTCATTGTGCCTAAGAGTATCTTCTTGAAAGTTTCGTCACCATCTATACCAGTCTTAGACTTAAGGGGAATGGCCCAATCAAACTTCGACATGCCATTAATGCAGGTCACTAGGTAGTTAAGCCCTTTGTTTAGGTTAGCGTAAGGTATGATTTCCACCAAGTCAGCCTGCCATAGATCGTTCAGGCTCAGTATAATCATTGTCAGTCTTGGAAAATTTCCCCAGTTTAGTTTGTGAAGTTCTTTTACGAGTTAGTCCATTTTTTTATTTCTCATTCCGAACCTTAGTTTTGTTTTCATGATTTTCTTAACGATCGAAGCGGTTAGTTTTTCCCTCCATGGCAAAGAACGATCCTCTCTCGCTCTTTGAGCTTTGGAAATTTTAACTTCACCAGCAGCGTACCGATCTTTTATATCCATGCTCTCCGAGTAAGCTATATCGTTTTCTTTGCACATTTCATCTAGTTTGTTAATTCCTGGTTCTCCTCAAGCCAAAGGTTTTTGTTACTTTGGGTTGCAGTATTGGTAGCCCAGTAAATGCATTTTGAGTGGTAAATTTTCTATGATTTTGTTTACGAATCCTTACCCAGACTTGAGAAAGGAAGCTCTTTTCGTCCTGCATATCTCGCAAAACACAACTTCCATCTGGAGGTTATTTTTTTGAGGTTATAATAACAAACAGTTCGAGCCCACAGGAAGTGTGGCGTTTACATTTTACGCAGTACCTCTTCTTGATTTTTTTGTTTCAATGGTTCATTGTTTTATATAATTTCTTTTAACCATGGCCAGCCATTGTAGAGTTGTACAAAATCCTTAGTCTCTTAATCAAGTCATTAGGATCATCGTAATATTTATAATCAACTGTGCTCAAATAACTCCTTTTTTTAAGCATGCACGTCCCTTTTTTCCTAGCAACTTTCACGTCTTCCCGAATTACAGGGATGACCGATCCGTACTTGGTGCTACAATTGGACTAGGGTTTACGACTGGAGGGTCATTGTTTTGATAAATTCTGTGAGTTTTTTTTAACATAGCTTCATAAGGATTGAATTTCCGGTGGATAGAAGGATTGCATCAACTGTTTAAAAACTGGCAGACTCCAAAACCCATGTCTCCCGTTATACTGCTCCCCACCTACGATTATGTCAAGTTCAAAATGTTAACCGATTTATTGCAGATGGTCAGCTCACCTTTTTTCGTGTCATATTGTAGCCCAAATATTGGTTCAGTATCCATAAGACTTTCAAAAAATGTTACCAAGAAATATTTGGCCATTTGTTTGACAACCCAACCTGACCAGATAACAAACTATAGAGGGAGTGGAGAGTGGCGATGTTCGGAATCTCCAGGGGAATAGAAATGCATCTAGCTTGCACTGTGGAATATGTAGAGGCGAGTTTAGAACCGGAGCCTGTAGCTGCATGTTCGGTTTTGGATGGAATCTCGGAAGGAATTAGCATTATCGGGGCTGGAGCGGAAATTTTGCTTGCAAAGGCAAAATTGCTCTTTCTCACCCAAATGCTGATTTAAAAACTTTTTGTTAAAAGGTTTTTTAAGTTTTGCGTTTTCTTGATTTGTCTCCATCCTTTTTTTAATAAGCAAAAATGAAAGTATATATTCTCCGTCGTTTAACGTTTTATTATTGATTTAAAAAACCGTAAGCTTTTTTCCAACTACTTAACTACTTCTACACAGTGTTTTAAAGTCACAAAATTCCATGTCAGGCCATCGTGATTTTCGTAAACAAATTTCAAATTTAACTCATCGACGGGGAAATGGCTTAATAAATTTATATCGTCTCTGGCCACTTACTTGGTTTAGGAAATCTTGTGTAGGACTGACTGCAACAAAAAACATCAGCAGTTGCATGACTCCCTTGGGCAAAGCAGTACTCGATGTTTTTTGTTTGTCCAAAAGGCAATTGTAAAAAATAATCATGTTTCGAAATTTTGGGTCCAGTTCTTCGGGTGAACTTAAATCTATTTGAGAATCATGAAAAAATTCTACTTTCCGTCCTATTTTTTCCTCAATTTCAGCAAATTCGGACTACAAAGCTTTGTACTTAGTTTGATACAAAGTTTTATTATAAATAAATAACCAGTAGTAGTCGACCAGCTTTCGTTACAAATGAAATTAAACAGTAGTTCATTTTTCTGCAATTTGCAAGGCCTATAATTAGACATCTGATATTCAAAGGTGGAAATGGATAATTTTTAGGTTCTTTATTAGGCACAAAAAAGTCGTAGTTTTTATTTCCATAGCTTTTTTATTTCCACATTTTTTAATGTTTACAGCGATAGCAACCCCTTAAGGTCTTCATCGAAAAATTTGTCGTTAGAAATATTGGATGGGAGAGGACAGCTAGGACTAGGGTGTGTTTTAACAACAACAACGATATGCAAAGCAAGCGTTTAACTAAAATAAGAAGTGCTATTGAACCTCAAGATGCTACAAAATTTTCTCATATTGGTACTCTTGTAACAGATGTGCAGAAACTAAAACCGAATTGCCTCCATCCATTACTCTTCTCGCCAACGAGTTGGATTCCACCATTTCTAGCATTGAATAAAATACATTGTACATAGATGGGTCTGGCAGAAATGTTTATGCCAAAACTAAGCGAATTAAGGATGTGGCTTTTGTCAGGCATGCTTCTGAAGTGGCAACAAAAGTGTACATTGACAGGAATTGCTTATAACTGGATGACCACAAAGTATACTTCAATGCAATGTACAAGCCTATTAGAAATCTAAGAGAACCTAATTTACCGAGTTATTCTTCTACTAAGGTATTCATGTAAAGCATTTGCTTGTTACAAGATGACCAGAAAGAATACTTCAATGCCACGAACAAACCAATTTGAAATCTAGGTGAACCTACTTTACCAGTGGTGCTGCTACAAAAAATATGTTCATGAAAGCTGTTTCATGATAATCAGTTTCAGTATGAAAAGCAGTTTAGATAAAGTAGGTGACTAGTTTGTTAATTTGGTCCTCTTTCAAGCCATGTATGCATAAGTTCCGATTTAATTCATAATGCAATTTTATGCTGCAGTGATTCAAACATAGCACACGTACATAGATGCAAAGCAGGAACGAAAGCCTTTTACATTACTAAAATGAAGGATGAACATGCAACAACTACCACTTTCTATATTCCTTATGAAATAGAAAAGAATTTGCTCATCATAGTACAGGCACTTGAGGATTTTCATACAGAAGACGTTTACTTCCGGTTAGATTTACACGTAACTTTTCAACAGATCACTCATCTCGTCCTTTCTAACTAGCTTCGTAATTGCGAGCCTTCATAACTGCGTTGCTTAGGAAAAAATAGGCAAAACTGACCGCACCAAATTTGGTCAAAGTTTTGTATGCACACGTAATTGTATTTAATTCCCGGTCCCAAGTAGTTAACTACGGTACCGAAACTACCAAAAAACTATAGTTCACCTGCAACAGTGGAATTCTCTATAGACTTCCATCAGCTTCGTGGAAATCTTCTAAGTTTACGATTCCATTTTCACCCATAGGCCTACGTTTTAAAGGGCCTACGTCTTTACTAAAATTACCTCTAAGTTTCAGAATTTTCATTACTCTCACCAGTCCGTTTAAACCAAAGTTTGGTAAAGGTTTATTAGAGTAGATTGAACCCTGGATAAAGTAAAGACCTTTACCCCACAGCAAATTTTTCCTTTGATTTTTCTTCGACCCAGAATCTTCCACCTGCTTATGATGTTGCACGAGTTTAGCTAGAATTTTTACATCAACTTGTTCTTATTTTATGGCCCTTGCCACCCATGCAATTCCTCCCACTAACCCTCCAAAACTGACTAAAATCTGTACTAGCAATGTCAACGGCAAAAAGCCAACTTTCTTTTTTTCGCAATTTTGTTTTGAGTGCCATATGTTTTTATTATTTAATAAATAACTTCGACTTTGCCTCTATCCAACTTTAAATATATTTTCCTGTTGCCAATGAGCAGAGCATGACAGGTGGTATTAGCTGACACGGCCACTCTAAACTTCAGTTTGACTTGTACGGCCACAATTCCAGGTTGAAGTCTCTCGGACTGTTTGGAACAATCCAACACCACGAGGGGATAGGCTTTCTTGAACTAAAACAAGTCAAAACTTAAGTCACTGGAGTTGTAGCATAGCTGCCTAGATTGCTGCGCCATTCTGTTCATACTCTCCAGTAGCAAAATTAGCGTTCAAGCACAGAAACGGATATCTTTCGGAACTTAGAGTCACATGAGCATCTTGCAGACTGCAGTGGTCATATACGGCTTGATTAATAACTAAAGAGCCCTGTCTGTTAGTCAAAAAAAATAGGACTATCCAACGAGCATTTTCAACTGTGGAAGTAGTTAACATGCGCCAGGTGAACCTGGTATTTTGAGGGAGTTCTCAGCTATCATAATGCCACTGTCTAAATCCTAAATACACGGTCGCTGTGTGGTTGATGAGAGTTGTAGAGTTTAAATTTTGGTTTGTCCAATGCTGTGATGTGCGGAATGTGCCACGAAATGCTATTTAGGTTGAATTTGCCATTCAATGCAGCTGCAGCTTTAAAGATGTGTTCATATTTCTGGCTCTCATGCAAGTGAGCACGTGTTTAGTTCCATAGATTAGCTTATCGTAATTTTAAAAAAAATCCATGATGTGTTTCTAGGGAATGGCATAGGTAACGCTTCCCTATTGAGCTCTTTCCACGATGACGAATGCTTGCCATTGTTTGTAGCCCAAGTTGTTGGTTAGTTCAGCTGCGACAGACGCAGCACTTTCAAGCGCCAAACATTTTCTGAGCAAAGTCGGTTGCAGCTGATCCGTAAGTGAGTAGTGCCTTCATTCGAGTACCGAATCCGGGATAATTTAACTCATCAATTTGTTTATCACCTAGATGGTATTTGATATTAGAAAACAAGAACATGGGAGCATTATTAATCAACGCTGCTACGTCAGCACCAGCATAGGCCAAGTCATCATCTTTTAACAACCTGCCTTTAACAAGGAGATAACTGTTGGCCACATGCAGAAAAAAATCGTCATTTTCAACGTGTATGTGAATTTCGAAATTTATGTCATTGGAATTCATGCCAACAGTAGGATTAGTATTTAGTATTTAGTATTAGCATGGTAGGTATAAGATTTAACCAAGGAATCATACACCAAAGGTTCGTTGATTTTTAAGCAGTCTTCTACTACACTCATTTTCTGGGTGTTGTTATAAATTTAATGAAAGCTTTGTTTCTAGGCGTCAAACCGTTTGTTTATTTATTATTATCTTTAAAATTCAGAAAGAGTCCGTTCCTTTTTTCTCAAATAAGAGCATACTGGTTTTTTAAAAATTTATTCAAATCAGTGATCTCTTAAGCCCCCCGGAGTGACTATCACTTTGTGCTAAGGTGCACCAGCGTCTGTAGTGCAGTTAATTTCATTATTTATTTAGGTAATGTTTTGTATGCTCTTATACGTGTCTAAATTATGCTGGACCAATTCGTAACTTTTTTCAGAGTCCAAGTGAATCGGCGTGTTTAGCTTAATTCTTAAGTCATCGTCTTTGCCGATAAGAGTAATTGAACAGGAATCTATCATGTTGTTTTGTTTTTCAAGCGATGTACTATAAAAAATGGAATTTTGGAAAAGGTCACCTGAGTCCCACAAGCTGTCAACATGACCGTAATGTGAAACCTCCTAAAGCATTTTCAAGACTGGCCATAATTATAGAGTTTCGCAATAATAAAATTGCTTATAAATCATTTCCACCCCTGAGATCCCTCTAATGCCGGATCATTTTCAGGAGTGCAGCTAACAATTCCTCATTCTTGCAATGACGAATTTCTCATAATGCATTTACACCCCTGAAACCCTCTAATGCTGCAAATTTGTCATTTTCAGGAGTGAAGATACATATTCGCTTTTGTCAAAATGGGAAAGCTCATAAAGCAATTTCACCCCTGAGACCCTGAGACCCTGAATTATCTAATGTTGATAATTCGTCAATTTCAGAAACGCAGCTAACAATTCGTCATTCTTACGATGTGAAAGCTCATAAAACACCCGTGAGACCCTCTAATGTTGCTAATTCGCCATTTCCAAGAGTGCTACTAACGATTCGTCATTCTCATAATGTGAAAGCTCATAAACCATTTGCATGACCCCCCAATTTGGGACTCCCGAATGTTGCTAATTCGTCATTTTCTTGCTCAGAAAGCATCAGAGCATTTTCATAATGTGAAAGCTCATAAAGCATTTGCACCAGTGCTTGACCCTATGATCTAGTGTGACCTTGCAGTTGGTAATTTGTCATTATCTGGGGATGTCTGTTTGATAGCATTAGGACACATTGAGGGCGCATTAGGACACAAGGATGGCATAAATACACATTTCGGTAGCAAAAAGCACTCCCCACCAATGACCTTGACCTTGACACGGTGTGATCTTGACATGGTGCAACCTCGATCCAGTGCGACCTAAGATGGCGGACACCCCAAAATGGTGGCATACATGAGGGTGCCCATTATGGGAAATGGCATTGCCCACGTGGTGCCAGCCATTTTGGATCGCATGGCAGCTATCTTGGATGACATCAATTTGGCTTCTGGTCGCGTCACGTCCAGTGTGATATCTCCCCGGTTCAGTTGTTGGCCATCTTGGATGAGTCAAGTAACTTCTGGGTTGTGGTGTCGCAAATTCACTCTACTGATGCTCACTCATATTCTTCACTGTTTATGTATGGTTATTTCCAGTGTTCTACTCAGAGTCGTCATATCGTTGGTAACTTGTGAAGGATGTTTATATTATTAAGACACACGCTATTCCATAGCCCGCCAAGAAATAGTAATAACATTAACGTCCTTGAGGCATCTAAGGAAAAATAAAAACACGAAAGAAAAGGTCGAAACATTGTTTGATCAGGTGACATTGGTTGCCTGACAACATAAAACTCATAACGTTTTCTGATTGACAAAAATGTGTTATAAGGTGGTATTTCTCAAATTACGTGGAACAAGCTGGCTAAGTTTACGAAATTAAATTCATTCTTGCGGTGTACAAAGCTATAATTTTGCATGTATCTATAATTTAACCACGGAATGTACGTTTTGCTGGTTTGGAGGCTAGGGAAAGCGTAAATTCAATGTTACCATCAATCTAAATACTATTTTAATTATAAATATTTTGTTGCTGTTACTTTATAACGGGAGCTTGACCATAAAAATATGTCATCTGCTTCAAAGATGAAAGACAGCATCTTTTCTAATAGTGAGTTAACAATGCAATCTATGAGTTTTCAGTGCAAAGATTGTTTACGATCCGCTGTTTTTGGGCCATAGTGTGACATCATAAATCATGAAGCACATCTCAAATATGTGACTGACAGTTTTGCAAATAATGGAGTTACACAAAACTCTGTTTACAATTGTCAGCCTATTGTTGTCAAAAGAGCAGCAACAAAATAATAGTAAAATAACGAAAGTAACGGAGAATTCAGTTTTCTTTATTAGTTGCTATTTTTCCAGCAAGCCACGAGTCGCATTTTATAGATGTGATTCGGGTTGATGACGTCATTTCCTTCTGTGGCAGATCTGATGATGTCTCTACACACAGTATGGCCGCCTCTTGTGTCTGCCTGTGGCCTGAACCGGAAATAAGTTTGTAACCAGGAAAGAAACTTATATAATAATAATAAAGGTTTAAAATACCAAATTTGAGTGTTTTGCAAACACTTAACCCTCGTCCAATGTTAAAAATAGAAGAAAGATTAAAAAAACAGACTATTCATTTACTCCCAAGTTTCCTCACCAACCCATTATGGTATGTAGAAATCTGGTCTCTTAAAGAAGTGCCCCAGGTCCACCTCCTCAATCCGACATCGGAACCAGCCCATAGAAGGAGCTGATATCATGGCCACCACTACAGATTTCTGAAGATTGATTACCGTCACCGCAAAGAAGAAGCTGCAATTATCCAACCGGGCAGGGGGTTTGGTCAGTTGAAACAGTGGCAACGAGTGCACATCTTCGTGACGAATTAAAAAGCGTGATGTCAAGTAAAGCCAGCAACCAATGAAATCAATTTAAAAAGTATGTTCTGCAAGGATCAAAACTAAAATGGCACTCAAACATCACTGTTTTCAATCTGACAGATTTTTGGAAACGACCTTAAACATTAAAACAAACAGAAGACGTAGAAAGGGTGACAGTAAAGCATAAGACTTATCACTGCATCACAAGAGTGTGTTGATGAGCGAAGCCAGGAATCCTATTATAGTAATATTGTCAGGGCACCATGGCAACATCTGGCAGTACATCAAACTTCCAGGTAAAACTCTCAAAAAAATCACAGCAGCTGTTTCCCTCTACTCTTACGTAAGTGCTGCAAATATTCTGACAGCATCAGGAAAATGTTGACTATTGTTTAGTGCCTGCTGAGTGTACTTCTCTATATAGGCAGTTAAATTGCATTTTTTCTTAACACTAAGCATAATATTGTTAATGTAGTCTCTTGGTTTTGTGCATAATCAATTTAAATTGGCAATGAACTACCATAAAATCTATGGCTTTAATATTACAGGGCAATGTGAGGATCAAAAAAGAGCTGCTGGAACAATACAGTCCATTTGGAACAGGAATGCTCTTCAACTCGGGTAGGCCTATGTTACAAATGCACTATAACAACTTCTTACTTAGAAATCCTATAGTGTACAGTACTAATGGTGCTATCTTCATGCTTGATGGTCATCGTCAGTATAAAATAATCTTTATGTTAGTTTATAAGTAACTGGCTATTTAAACTTTGCTGTTTTTTCTTTGTTTCTATGTGATTTACTATTTAGTCAATAACACTAATGAAATCGTTCGCTTTGCTCACTATACTGGTGTAGAGCCATACTTAGTTAAGTGATACGAACGTTAGTAGGTGCGTTTTAAAAACTTATTCAGGGGGCAAAAAGCCAGACGTCGTTTAAAGATTGGTACGGATGGCGCCGACAGAACGTGTTCCGGAAGGGAATTCCACACGCGAACGACACGAACAGCTTAAAAAGATCTCCGACATTCAGTGGAGAACTTTGGCAAGAATAGCTTTAATGAGTGACCACGGGTCTTGAATGGGGCCGCTAAGTCGAAAAAGGGAAGATCGATTGGCAGAAAGCCCTTCAAAATCTGAAATGTCAAAGCTAAGTCTGCCCGCAGACGACACAGCTCTAATGGCAAGTCCTGCAATTTTGAGGCTTTCACCAGCAGGTAAAGATCTCAAACCAGGTAGTTGTCGGGTGAAAGAACGTTGAACCGACTCCAGGATATCAATATCCTGAAGCAGGTGTGGGGACCAAACCAGACTGGCGTATTCCAAAATTGGGCGAACAAATACGCAGAAGGTGCGAATCTTAATTTCGAGGTGGTTTGGAGTAAAACATTTACGTATTAAGGCAAGTCTACGAAAAGCCAAAGCAGAAATTGTATGACAATGTAGGGTCGATTTAAGGTTTGTTGAAAACCAGACCCCAAGGTCGCAGAAATTTGTTATAACGTTTAGGTTGGAATTCGCCATTGAGTAAAGTAGGCCAGGGTTCTGTTCACCAATATGGAAAGTACAGCATTTACTCAAGGAAAGAGGCAGCTGCCAAAGGATAGACCAATTATACAGGGTGTTTGGAAATTGGTGTCAAAAAGTTTCAGGGCTGAATTCTACCATGAAGACAAGTAAAAAAAATTCCTAATAAACATGGGTCCAATTCTGCTTCGTCTTTGAATTAGACCTTACCGAAGGAACGAACTTTTGAAATTATTACAGTCGTGGTAGATGGAATCATAAATTCCAAACTAAATGACCACTGATTTAATTAAATAAGCAGTAATGATAATAAAAACTCTCTGGAAAGACCTCCCTTCCAGAATGTTACAACGTTTAGTAAAAGAAAAAAATACATTTCTTTCCTATTTGAATGTAAACAACAAAATGCTTATGTTTAGTTTGTTTTCCATCGTAGACGGTTTTATTATTTTTTTGTGTGCTGGTTGTCATATTTTAACGTCCTGAAAAAAAGGAGTTCTTGTTGGATGCATGTATCAGTTAATGAAGTCCGTAAACTGCAGCTCTGCAAACACATTGATTCTGAGCGTCGGTTGAATATCCGTCCGAAGAAAAATGACATCACGCCGAGGGGGAGGGGGGGTTCCACAGAGTTTGCTAGTGTGAAAAGGCGTGGGAAGTCCCTAATTTTGTGATGTCACAGATAATCTGACTACCAACCGAGTTAAAAGGGGGTGGTATCAGTTGTTCCGCTTTATCGGAAACAAGGGGGGAGGGCAGTCGGTATTTTTATGACTTCATTTTTTGTAGGGTTGCAATTTTCTAGGGGGCTGTGACATGGAGATGGCATTAAAAAAGGGCACATTAATTTTATGATGACGTCATTTGTGTAGTGTGCACAGTATCTTAAATGTTTTATTTTTTGGTTGTTTTCAAATGCAAAGAAATTTGTTTTTTCCTTTACTGAACGTTGTAACATTTTGGAAGGGTGGTCTTTCCAGAGAGTTTTTATTATCATGACTGCTTATTTAATTAAATCAGTGATCATTTAGTTTGGAATTCGTGATTCCGTCTACCACGACTGTAATAATTTCAAAAGTTCGTTACCTTCAGTAAGGTCTAATTCAAAAACGAAGCAGAATTGAACCCATGTTTATTAGGAATTTTTTACTTGTTTTCATGGTAGAATTCAGCCCTGAAAATTTTTGACACCAATTTCCAAACACCCTGTAGATATAGTTTTGTAGCTTCAGATAAGTAGAAACCATCTGTTGAGTTGACAATAGGGGAACCCGCTTTTAGGTCATCCGCAAATTTAAAGTGAAATCTATTGTCATTAGCACGTTCGTAGGAAAGATCATTGATGAATATGACAAAGAGAATAGGGCCAAGTACAGAACCTTGGGGAACGCCACTAGAAAGCTTACCCAAAGAAGAGAAATGAATCATCAAATTTGACACGTTGAAAGCGGTTTGACAGGAAAGCAGTAATCCAAGTAAGCAGTTTACCTCGAACACCAATATTTACCAGTTTTACCAATAATTTAGAATGTATAACTGATTCGAAAGCCTTACAAAAATCGAAATATATAGGATCAAATGGAATACCAATATATAATGTAGGGGGGGATTGAGGCTTAATGGCGCGTCGACAACTTGGTCATTAGCGCCAACTGCTAATGTAGAGGACCAACGGTCCAGACACAGAAGTAATTGGTGTGTAGTAGAACGTTTCGGCAAAAATCCAAATTGTAACGAGCTAATGAGATTATGCTCGGTAAGGAATTTTAATAGAACCACCCGGATTTGGAATCCGTAACCTAGCAACGCCTGGCCTTGCTGCTGAGGTCAAAGCAATAGGACGATAATTTGTGGGATCGGAAGGGTTTCCCTTCTTAAAAACTGGTATAACGTTTGCCTGATTCCAGCATGATGGAAGTGTGCCGGTTTTGAAAGAGTAGTTAAAATGAATGTCAGTGGGTCTGCCAATGCATTACTAGATTTGAGATTTGCAATAGTGGTGAGTAGGCTTTCCCGGTTGAAGGAAACCTCAGATGTGGTGTTCACGGGTGCAGTTTTGGAAAAAACATTCTCTGATGCTTGATTATGTGAAGTGTTGTAAATTTGGCCATTAGCGATAAAGATTGAATTTAAGAGGTTTGTCTTATCGAGGGTGGAGGTAATATAACTTCCAGATTTTAAGAGTGGTGGAAAAGTTCTAGAAGTTCGTGTTTTGGTACAGTACAGGCGAAAAAACGAGCCAAGATCACCTTTATCCAGAGTATGGTGTTCACGCCTGGCGTGCCAAGAATTTACAGCTTCGGAATAGGCCAGTCGCAGCTTATCGTAAAGTTGTTTGTTGGCTGGAGACTTTGATTTTTTAAGTCTGTTCCAACATTTTAATTTTTTAACACCCAACTTTCGGATATTAGATGGGATAGAACGTGAAGAATTTCGACTGTTAGGACGTACTGCGTATTGGGAAGCCTCAATATGGAATTGTAGATTATTTGTAAAGGTAGTCAAAAGACTGTCAACATTTGAATCATTTCCCCTAAAAAGAAAGGGCCAATTTACATTTGATAACCGTAATTTTAACTTTTCAAAGTGCTCGCCGATTTGAAGACTTTTGGAATGGTAGTCAAACCGTAAATTAGCCTATTCTCAGTGGTAAAAACCAAGGCTAAGATGTTAGATCCTCGAGTCGGAAATCCACCAATTGTGTGAAAGCCAATGGGGCAATGCTACTTAAGAAGTCAAGTTGGGGTTTATCAGGGGAGGCCAGTCTGCCAGTCGACGGAGGAAAGGTTAAAATCACCTAAAAGGATGTTATTTACTTTCGTGTCCTACTTTCGTAGGACTGGATCGTGTTATTTCTCAATAACAGGTCCGATTTAAAAATTTTTTACAAACCACCTCTGGGTGTGCAGCTATTAATTTACAAAATCAAGTTGTAAGTTATGTGGTCGTGATTGCATGATGCGTCAATTAAAACCAACAAAGAAACAAACCAACAAATCAAGAAACCATCACTTCCACTCACGACATAATGGAGCATGCTTCGATTTCTTTCTTGTTTGGCTGGGGTTCCTGCTCTTCCCTTTTCCAAACATTTGTTTTTAAAATTCAGAATGCTCAAACATTCCTTGAAATGAGCATGTGACATAGTTGTAATCCACCTAAACCCAAAACTGGTATAAGGAAGCCGCCACGTTTACGAAAATATTCGGTGTTTGAAAGTAGTTATATCATTCAACTAAGGAAAGGTCGTTAAGGTAGCTACACAAACACATAATTATTAAAATCCTATTCGTTTAAAATAATATTTCATATGCTAAAACTATTTTAAAACACAAAACCCCCAGTTAAATATTAACATTTTGCCTTGTCCTTTCTAAAAATAAGAGACAGCCGCTTGGGGTTAATACCATTCAAACGTCAAAATTGGTCGACGAGAAGTAAAAATATCGTCAATATGGTTTCTTACCACTTTAGCGATAATTGCTCATGACGTCATAGTTTGATCGGGAAAACTAATCAGAAGAAAGAAACTTTGATCTGCCAAAATAAACTTTGCATGAAAAACTATGACGTCATAAACATACTCTGACCTCGTTGTTGTTTGGCTGCTTGGCTCTTGGCACTTTTTTTGGCACATTTTGTCACCTTCATTATTCTTCAACGACATGTCCGATTCCGGATTTTTTTTTACAAACCATCTCTAGGTGTGGCGCTATCAATCTACAAAATCTGGTTTTAATTGATGCCGTGGTTGTTGCGTGTTGTGATTACAAAGATCCCATTTGAGTGTATTCATGAAAAACGAGTGTATTACAAAAACGAAAAAGTGGCGGCAATGACATCACTTCCCACCCTCCTCCAGATTGACGAAAAAAAGTAGCAAAAGACACTTTCTCACCATCCTCCAGATCGACGAAAACGAAAAAAAAGGTAGCAAGAGACACTTCCCACCCTCCTCCAGATTAACGAAAACCGAAGTTAACGCCATTACCCCCTCTTTCATCACATGACCGGAAGTGATGTCATTATCCCCACTTTGGTGACGTGACCGGAAGTGAAGGTAATGACGTCACTTCCGGTCACGGGGTGGAGGGACAACCCAATCTTAAATATACTCAGCTGAAACGAACGTTGACAATTTGTATGGTCATGTGTCACTCTCAGTTGACAGAATACGGCAACAGAACAAATCAATCGTTTCAGTAGGGCTTTCGGTTACCATATTGTCCAACCCAGTCTTGTGTGCTATTTTTCAAACAAGATCGGGCCGGTATTGTAGCAAGACCCTGACCAGAGAAAGCTGATGCTGCATCCAGGTACCCCATTTATGATGACTTCTCGTTGGGGAGATATAATTTTATGAACTCAGAAAGTAGTAAGTTAATTAAACGTAGCAATATTTTATAATTATTAATAATCACAAAGAATGTCTAGTTCTTTTGTTATTACTGCTATTAGCTGGATATACACCAATAAAACTGCTGGATATACACCAATAAAATTGTAATTATTTTGCATTGCATCACAAGTATGTACACAACATACTTATGATGCTTGCGATGTAATGCAAAATAATTACCATTTCTTAGTTTTAATGTCTGGTGAGAGGCTTCACGGAAAAAAACCGTTGCTGTATTATAGCCATAAGCACTAGGGCTATTGTACTGAGAATTTCCCTGACCGAAATTTGCTTACTTGATCGTGTACGAAATTCGCCCAATCACAACCGACTTACAGTGATAATCACGCAGTAGCTTTCAAAAGCTACTGCGTGATTATCACTAAGTCGATGTTCATTGGCTAAATTTAAAACTAAATCAGTTAGGCAATATCCTGTAGCTTTCATTGGTCGACGCAGTGTAATGCTAAACCGTGCAAAACATGGCGAGTGCTTTCTGAAGTTGATACGCTTTTGGCAGTCACTCGCTTCAAACGTTACACAGTTGACACGTTACGATACTTTCGTTGAATTCATTTCAAATAAAAGTATGTATTTTCCTACCAGTAAAAGTCCAGAAGGCCTTTCTTTCGAAATACGCATTGTGTCATTCATTTCCGTAACCTAGCAACGCCTGCAATCACACGTAGAAGCCGGCGGCGAAACCCATTAATCCGCCTGTGTCGTTAGGCCTAACGTCAACCTAACCTATAACAAATTCTGAACACCGATTATTATTATTATTTACTCTTGCAATTTAAAAAAAATAAAATTATGTACTGCATTTATTAATTTATTATTATGGAATTGTTTAAAGTGAAAAGTTTGGAGGTGTTCACCAATGAAAAATTCTTCAGCGGCGGCGAATATCAATTTTATTCCTGGCGGCCGTAGTGCCAATCGGCGCGCCGATATTTGGACGGCAGCGCGACTTTTATAAAATTTTTAAATTTTGCATACGAAATTTAGAGTGCTGAATACTGAAATATGACGTGAAATTCTCTAAATACCCCGCAAGCTATTGGAAATTATCAAATTTTTTTCAACACTCGTGTTTTGGCCCATTAAACTCACTTGTGCTATTTATTGGCAGATAATTTCCCTCGTGCTACGCACTCGTGAAATTAATGTATGCCTAAACAGCACTCGTGAGTTTATAGGGGCTAAACCACTGGAGGTGAAAAAATTATTTGATAATCTCCTTAGGTCTTGGGATATTACGTTTGAAAAAAACACACCTACCTGACCTTTCTACTATACTCGTCATGGATTGGTAAGGCTGGGTAAACAGCTTTTTTTTGCCCGAGCCGAGTATCAAACGAAACTGGCAGATACCAAATCACATTCTCTATTACTGATACCAAATCCTGATAACCGCTCCCAATTCACAATTAACCGAAAACTGTAATACAGAAGTATGTCTTTATAAAAAAAATTACTTTTGAAAGCACTGCATAAATAAAGAGAGGACTGAATTCACATAATTTCTTTTAAAAATATTGGTTTAAAGTAATATTGCGTATGCCAAATTCATTTTAAAACGCAAAATCCCCCCAGTAAAATTTTAACCTTTTGCCTTGTAATTTCCAAACAATAAGGTACAGCTGCTTGCGGTTTGGCAAATTGGAAAGCTGGTTGAAAAAACCTTCGAAATGGTGTATTCAAACGTT
Organism: Lithobius niger; assembly: GCA_023313725.1. NCBI lineage: Eukaryota > Metazoa > Arthropoda > Chilopoda > Lithobiomorpha > Lithobiidae > Lithobius > Lithobius niger. The sequence goes on along the minus strand of JAHWFP010231740.1, from coordinate 89,455 downwards.
AAAATAGGTCGATGTGAAGTGAAAATAGATTCAATTTGGTTTAACTGGGTTTTATTTACCTATCTTGATTTCTTGAAAATATCGGTAAAGATAGGGATCAGTAATTGGGATCGGCCAACCTTACTGATTGGTCACCAACAAACAAATCACAGATTTTGGCAGAGTACCTTACGTAAAGCAAGCAGTATGCTTTCATTTTACGCCCATATTGGGGCAATGCCATCATCTTCGTGTATCATCAGACTTTTACAGGAACATGAAGATGCTTCTTGTTAAGAATCAGAGCTTTCCATTTAACTTTGTGAATGACCAGTATGGAAATGATGTTTCAGCTACTTAATATGAACAACAATGGTGAAGCAAGCGAAATGAGTTTGGGTGATGAAATGCTATAAGGCGAGTGTCACTCTGAGACACAGATAAAAACACCGTAAGTTCTAAACACGAAAAATGGGCTGTCAGAATTGTACTTTTAAAATTCAACATTTTAAAAATTAAACATTGACTGTTAAATGCTTCATAAATAAAATCCATTGTAGAATCTAGTCAGAATTGCCTTGTAGAAAGAAAACAAAACTTCTCAATCCAAATACCACATGTTTTTATGAAATCTATAATTTGTGGGTTTTAGCACTTAAAATCCTTTCCAGTAAATTTAAGCTTTCCATCAAATTTAAAGAAAATTAAATCTGGAAGTGAGTTTCGTCCTAAATCGATAAATTATCGATTTTGTAGACACACTCGTGGCATTATAGATGCTAAATTGCGACCAGTGTCTAGGCATTCCTAGTAAAACCTCTGCCCTTTTCGAAGGATGCAATTTTTGGATTATTATTTTGCAAAACTTGAAAAACATGTTCATCAGGGCCTGCCTTTTGATACCATCTATCAGACTTTGTGGGCCTTAGTGTGCGTAAATATGTCTATTCCTAAAATTCATTGTGCTCTTTCACTGAAAGTTTGCCCCAGCTCAGTGCCAATAGCAGGAGCTGGTAAAGCAAGGATGTAGTATTCAACTGAAGACGATATTTGATTACAGAATAAGTTTCAATTAAAGGACACCAAGAACCGCTGCAAAACCCTATTTATAAAGTACCTTGGTTACGTCGCTACATTTCTATCCGACGTCACGATTAAATAGAACATTCTTAAGATTCACACGCCGTTTAAAGTATGCTAATGTGCAAAATCATTTACATTACTTGCGATAGAGATAGCTTGGAGCATCCATTATCTAGTGTGGCTTATCCTTTAGTATGCTTCCAAATTTTAGTCAATAAATCAGTAGTAGCGCCAGCTAATTCCAGATAGGGGGGCAATGATTCCCCGACAGGGGGGCGAAGATAATTTTTATTTTTTATTTTTACTACTTTAGCAGGGGCCCGCCAAAACCAGCTAGGGGGTGTGGGGGAGCGCTGTAAGCTCCCCCAGCGGGGTCCGGGGGGATTGAGGCTTAATGGCGCGTCGACAACTTGGTCATATTTAGTTAATGTGCCGGGTCCTGGGCGGAGCCCCGGAAGCTGAAGCATTTTACGCTATTTGAGGATCTATTTTGGGCTTTCCGAGACACGTTTGCACCACATTGTTAAGCAAATGTCAGATGTTTTTCGTAACATTCTTTAGCATGAGAGGTCGTAAAAACCTAATTGTGACCAAAATTGTTTTTTTTTTACACATTTTATTTACAAATTAAATTAACTGATGAATCAATTTTTTTTAATATTATTAAATTAGCGTTAACTAACACTGAATAATTTAGGTTTGAAAAATATTTAACCATAACAAGAACACACAGTTGGCCGTCATTCGTGTTGTGTGTTGGGCTTTTAAAATCGGGCTTTCTCCTTTTAGAAATAACTGGTAAGACATTGGCATCCCAAACATGTCTCTTAACTAAGATGCCTGTAAAATCATGGAGTTGACGGTCTAACGCAGCAAATCAATTTTCAGTTTGGCCACTTACTGTTCACGATTTTCGCTCAGTTCATTGGTATCACGAATTCAAATGACGAAAACTTAACTAGACTCCTTAACAACTTTTGTTTTGTACATATTTAGTTAACGTTTCTGCATTAACTACGACAGCTATTAAATATGGAGGTCATGAGGACTACTGAAGCAAAACGGCAAACTCTATTTTGAGCGTTTCCTCCCCAAATTTTTACGAATTTTATGTCGTAGTATGGACTCAGTCTTCCGGCTGTTCCCCGACGACAATCTCGGTTACTCCCTGACAGGGGGGCAAGGCTTCCCCGACGACAACCTCGGTTACTCCCCGACAGGGGGGCAAGGCTTCCCCGACGACAATCTCGGTTACTCCCCGACAGGGGGGCAAGGCTTCCCCGACGACAATCTCGGTTACTCCCCGACAGGGGGGCAAGGCTTCCCCCCCTTGTGGTGCCACCACTGCAATAAATTAAAAGCCCTGTTCACAATTTCGAAAAGTGCAGCAAAGGATTCCGAAACATGTTAAAAGGTTCAAAGTATTTTTATTTTGTTCATAGAAAACAAAAAAAACCAACATTGCAGGGAGTGGATGCTTTTCCCAGGCAATTTTCCCTTTATTAAAAATCCGTAAATAGGACCACATTAGCGACTATGTGCAAAAATGATTTGCCCTCTCAGAATACCCTATCATCATGGGGCTTGTGCTCAAATTTCAGTTACCCAACATTAGGAAAAGGTTAGACAAAGGTTTGTATAGCATTACTGCTTATTACTGTAATGTAGGAATGTAGGGATAATTTTCTTAATTTGTAAAGTGTTAAAAGGTAGTAAAAATAGTTTAATAAGTTACAGACTCATTTGTGGAGTACTTATAAGAAACTTAATGGTTTATTAGTATTAACCTTTCAACCTAAACTGTTAATGTTTTTCTTCCTCTACAAAAACATCCTATCGAATACACTGTTCTTGAATAGCTTGAGTGACATTGTAAAACAAAATTTTAATAACCTAAAGTAATTTAAGATAAAGCTCTCACTACTTTAAAATATCTAATGCGTTCCCACCTTTTGTAGTGCTATTTCTTTGTAAAAGTTTCAGTCAAGTAAAATGTTTTTTGTGTGCAAAAAGTATTCACAAAATTCGTTCTTGACAGAAATAAAATAACACAATAAGTTAAGAAACACATAGGAGCCAATACTTTAACAATACTTTATTTACTACTTACATTTACAGCTTACTTCGTTTTTAAATAAAAGAATTATAACTCTTATTATTAACAAACACAAATATTATGTCAGTTATTTGATTCCAATAAAAAAATTAAATTTTAATGTATGTATAAAAGCATTAAATAATACACCAAGTTTTTAACAATGACTGAGGTATAAGAAATTAATAAAGTGTTACTATATTACAGGTGGTAAACTACAATTCAAAACCCACAGTACAGTGCTTAGTATGGATTTTCAGAAACCACCTGGAATGTGCGGCAGTACTGTAATGCAGGTAATGTTTGAATTATTTCATTTTTACATTTTTTAAACCTAAACTTACCTTGCTTATGACAAAGTAGGAAAGGGTGGAATGAGGTAAAATTATGATAACCTGTGTTGGTCAGTGATTAAAAATGTACCATTTCCTTTGCTCATCACCACTCAGAAACCATTTGTATCAAGGAAATATATAAGGCTTTAACTCACCAATGACAAAATGCTTTAAAGGAGAAGGTTTTTTTTTATTAACGATTTTAACAATTGTACGATTATATGGTGGACGTAGTTAGTATTGTATGTGTGCAGATCTCGAAAAAACATTATGATCGTAGTAATACTGGGAACAACTCTCCTTAGGATAAACATCACCAATAAAAACATAGCAAAAAGCTTTATGCTCTTTTATCATCCGAATTACACTGTGAATGCATATCGATTTTCCATTTAAAGTTTTGTACCAGAGGAAGTTCTGATTTACAGACAAATTTAATTTATTCAAACTGGTGCTTTAAAATTTATATGTCTGTAAAATTTAATCTTCATTGATTTGGCCTATTTGTCAAAGGATGTTGCCTCTAACAGGTGATTGTGTTGTACTATGGTTACACTAATTATCCGGCCGGAAGTATGATCATCCTTAGAAACATTCAGTATGGCCACTCCAAGGTGTGATGGAGGTTTGTTTGGCTAGGCTCAATTAGTACAGTTTGAGGGTAGGTTGCGACCTCTATTGGTAGGCTTCCAAGTAGTAATTGCAGAACAATAATCTAATTTCTATGTTAGAGCCATTAAGGCTTGTAGTGCACAATGATTAAAAGTGTAAATATAATAATTATATATAATTACAGTAATTTAGTATCAATGTTTTTATATTCCTAATCTATGTGGTGTGTATTGAACACTGCCAGCCATTGTGGTTAAAACAAATTCAATTTACCTTTGTAAAGTATCACATCCTCGATCAACATATAAAGGTAACAGGTGAAAAATCCCCCAAGTGGAACATATTGCATTAGCCAGGAGTCAGACTGTAGTAATGGTTGTCTTTCACTTATGCTACACTGAACTTACTGGGCATTGCAAGCAATATTGCAGTGAACATCTCCTCCAATATTTCAGTGTTTATCACCATAAAGAGTGGGTGTACCAGTTCTGCGTCATGTTTACTTGTTAAATTGTTAAGTTGGCGATTTCTTAAATACATCTGATGGACGTTTCAATACAGCCATAAAAACCATTTTTAAATCCAGAATAAATTCCTTTTAATTTTATTTCAGGTAGCATTTTTAGCATCAGAAGACGAACCTTTTAATTATGAAAATGGTCTTGTTTTACCTACGGACTGGAAAATAACTGCTGGAATTGCCGTGCAAAAGGTGATGTGTGCAGGACATTATATTAAATGCCTTCTTTGTCCCGTAACTCTTACCTAGATTTGGCATTAATAATATTGAAATTCATAATACTACTAGGCTTAATGTTTAATCAAGAATAAAATGAACGAAGGTCACCAGGAATGTATATGTGCAACTTATGTTACAGTTACAAGTATATACTATATGTAAGGGCACCAAGAGCGTCACAATTAATTTTCAGACACAGAAACAAGACGGAAAAACACAAAATAACTTTCAATACCAGATGGTAAGACATTTGAGCATCAGGTAGCTTTGACTGAATCCGACTCTGAGCATTGTTAAGTCGAATCTCGTCCTAAGCCCACTTAAAAAGGGCGGCCAAAAAATTAAAATAGCGTAATTATCTAAAACGTTCATCCAACTGAAATCAAACTAGTTACATGCTATATGCAGAATACATTTTCCTTAAAAAAATACAATTTTGACCCAAATTCGCTAACTAATTCTATCACCTCATTTATCTGCTCTCTACAAACAATAGTGTTTACATGTAAACAGCTGCAATGGTTTTATTAGGCTTAAATAAAAGTGAGTAGATGTTTTCCAGCATTGGAAACAATAATGCTTTATCTCAATTTGGATGAAATCTGCAGCTCTTTAAGAGCAGATACTTTCAGCGTACCATACTTTCAGCATATATTTTTTATAAGTATTTACTTAAAACTTTTATTGTGGAAATTTCAATTAAGAGAAACGGATTTAATTATGCTTAGCTGAAAGGGGGACTTAAAGGTGGGCTTTTTCCAGCATAGGTATTGTTAACCGAGATTCCCTCATCTCAAATATGGCGGCCTAACCTAACCTGAGGCCCTTAATGGCATCCCTAGTTCCGTTAACCTTGGTTGTTGGATCTCTTTAATGTTGTTATACTTAGTACAACACTAGGGATGTTGTCACTTCCAATAGCGACATAATGGGGCGGGCTCCACTTCCTTTGCTGTTTGGCTGTTTTGTCAAAAAGGTTCGACCTTTGAAAGTACTGATATCAATGTGATACCAGGGAAAGTAGCTACTTAGAAAGACAGTATTACTAAAACGTTATTGGTGCACCTTTTCCTCTATGAATGGTAGACACTTATCATTTAACTTTTAGTTTTTCTTTATCCCTGCACCTTCTCCTTATATTTTTCACAATTCGAATTTCTGCCTCATCGGAATTTATTCTCAACATGACGAAATACTAAGGCTGGGTCGAATAGCTTTCTTTTACCGGACCTGATCATAAAAGAAAACTGGCCGATACCCAATTCCAATCCTAAATCTTGATAACCGATCCATTCCCAACTAGCTGAAACCTGTAATGATCTAAGTCTTTATATCAAAAAAATTACTTTTGAAAGCATTGCATAAATAAAATTTAGACATAAATGCACAAAATTATTTTAAAATACTTTTTTAAATACTACTGCATATGCAAAAATCATTTTAATGGAGTAAAAAGCACGGTAACATATTACAGGAAGGCAAACCAAGCAGTGCTACATAAAAATACGAACAACGTTTCGACATTTTCGTTTTCAAGTTAGCGATAAAATTAAAGCATGGCAAAACCCACTAAGTCATCCTAAGTTAAAAGCATAAAACAGTGACACCACCTGTACATAACCACTTAGTGCCAGATAATAAATGTCTAAAAGAATATTTTCCTGTAATTAAAACATTTAAACTTGACTCCTTTACCAGGCATATTGTTCAACCACCATAATAAATATATCACACCTATAAAACACGTGACCCTGATTTGCATACACCTGCTTTGCAACTTGGTTTCCCAAAGGAGCAGGTGGGTCGTGCTTTTCGGCTGCCATTTCTGCCTCTTTTGAGGGGAGAATTGGTAGTTTTTATCCGTTTTAAATAACTGTTTAATGCTACTAACGTAGGATGACTTAGTGGCTTTTGCCATGCTTTAATTTTATTGCTAACCTGATGACAAAAATTGAAAAATGTTCGAAACGTTCGTCGTATTTTTATGTAGCACTGCTTGGTTTGCCTTGCTGTAAAATCATTTTAAAACACAAAACGCCCAGTAAAATTTAACATTTTGCCTTGTAATTTCTAAACAATAAAAGACTTGAGGTTTGGACCATTGGAAAGCTGGGGAAAACACTTCAAAATGGTGTATTCAAACGTCAAAATCAGTCGACGGGAATTGAAAATATCTTCAATTTGGTTTATTACAGATCTATGTGGGTTTTATGTATCAATCCCGATTTTTGCCGATATTGCAAATATCGGTAATGATTGGGATCGGTATTCCAGATCGTCCTAGCCTTAGGAAATAAGCTTATAGTTGCTTACAGTTAACAGACATGTCCGCTAGTGAGGCCACCTCGATCTTTATCATCAAAATTCACTCTTTTAATAATCAGATGCCTTTAGCAATTAGAAACTGCTTCGCTGTCTCGTTGTTGTTTGGCTCTTGCCTATTGGCATATTTTGTAACTCTGATAGTGCCTCAATCACATGTCCAATTCCGGGTTTTATTTTTGCTAAACCTTGTCCAGACACCCATCTTACTGTAAAAAATGTGTTGTTTGGATAGTCTTTGTGGTTTTTACGTGATGCTCAGTGTAAAATTACATTGGCGTGTGATCATAGTGGAGCTACACTTTAATTATTATATACTTGTGTTAACTTGTGAATATTTAAGTGTTGCACCTTTGGTTCGGTGCTGGTTCATTGCTGGTGCAGGGTCGCTGCTGCATCACTGCTGGTGATGTCATCACTACAGGAGGGCTCGATGGCAGAGAAGGGTCATGAGCTCTTCCACGGCTCCATATATGAACTAATTTGGAAAACAGCATTGGGTGTAAAAGGAAGTGCACTCCTGAAGCTAGTAACTTTGGAAGTTGGTGCCCACCTTCAACAGCTCTCCAGCTGTAGTGCAGCCCTGCCTCAGCCTACTTCTAGAGCAGTTCTGAACCACTACTTCAAACATCAACAACAATTAACTTTGCGTATAATATCACGAAAAGTTATTTAACAGGTAGGAAATGCAGTGTAAAATTAGGGAAAGAAACAGCAGGTGAAAATATTAAATATAGTGTGCCATAAGACTCTGTTTTAAGACCACTGATTTGTATAATAGGCCTATATATCAATGATATTTTAAACTTAGTCTGGAAGACTGAATAAACTTACGATATTTTTTACCTACACATAGTAATAAAAAGAAAATGGTAAAACACCTTCAAGAGGACTATGATAAATTGTGAATTTATTTGCTGTAAAATGAAATAATTTTAACTAAAGACAAAACTTGTTATCGCCCAATAAAAACCTCACACATGCATGAATCAAAGAGACATAATTAAATGAAAATGATAAAAAAAAAACCTGCAAGAAGACAATGATAAATTGTGAATTTATTTGTTGCAAAATGATTAAATTTTAAATAAAGACAAAACTTATCTCCCAATAAAAACCTCACACATGCGTGAATCAAAGGAGATATAATTACATGTGAGGATAATAAATGTGAAACTAAAAACTTAAAATGTATCTGCAGCAAAAGTAATACAACACATAATTTAAATATTTAAGACTAAAATTAAGTACAAGCTGGAGATTTTATAATCACATGAAATAATTAAATCAAAATATAAAGAGA
>JAHWFP010231740.1:21865-74703 GCA_023313725.1 Lithobius niger | reverse complement strand
ATGAAAAATTTCAATGCATAATTACCCTATATGCTGACGATATCTTAATGGTCTCTATAAATAAGAAACAAAACATTATGAACTCAAATTTGCAAAATGATTTTAATACCTTGAACAAGTATCTACTTAACAATGAATTATTCATAAACAATGACAAAACAAATTATATGCATGTAACAACCTCACATACTGAAAAAACAAACTGTTTACTTTATTCACATGCATGTTCGAACCCTATTGTTTGTAATACCTGCCCACAGATCAAGCAAGTAGCATCACTACGATATCTAGGAATTTTGATTGATGAGAATTGGAAATTTTACTCGCATATTGAAAATATAAAAAAAAAATATTCGAAAAATTATTCCAACTCTTTTCTTAATAAATAGAACGTTTGGCATTGAAATAAAAAAAGTTTTGTATGAATCATGGATATTGTCCCAGGTACGATACATGTGTACCATTTTTGGCTCAACAACTGAAACCTATATTGAACGCTTACAGAAAACTCTAAATAAAGCGACTAAAGCTCTCTTTGGAAATTCGCGGGATTGGTCTACTAAAGATATCCTAAAAAAACATAACCTTCTAAACTTTAATCAGCTGTTTAAGTTGACAATGATTATTAAATTCTTTATTGATGAGACTTACCAAAAGGGAACAGTTAGAGCTATTCGAAACTATTCGGCCTGGTTGAAGGTACCCACATGGAGAAACTCGTAGGGGAAAAGATGCGCTGAATATATCGTGCCAACTATACTCAATAAGATACCATTTGAAATTAGGAAAAAAATAAATAGGGGAAATATAAAAAGAATTATTAAAAATTGGCTTTTTGATATATAACAGTCGTATTAGATCTGTTAGATATGAAATGTTAAATTTTGTATGTTAGAAATATAGATGCAGTTATGTACATATTAATATTCAGTGCACATACAAGCCAAGTTGGCTTCGTGCATGCACATGCATTGCTGTTGTAATCTGTGTATATATGTAAATACTGAATAAATTATTATTATTATTATTGTTACTATTATTATTATTATTAATATTATTAATAATTTGTTCTGCTTGTACATTAACAATGTACAATTGAATAAAGCTTATTATATTATTATAATTTTTTTTATTATGTTTATTATTATTATTATTATCATTGTGGTGTCATGGCGGACTGAAACTGGCATGGATCTAAGCTCTTCAAATTTCACTGATTTGAGATGTTTGTTAAGCCCTGAGACTGTCAACGTTCTACAAAAGCCTTGTTAAGTACCCCAAGTTTGAAATAGTGCCACATTGGATCAATGAATTGAGGTAGTAGTTTTGCATTTTGAGTGAAAACTTTGAGGCAGTTGTCAAATTTTGGCCTAATAGATGATGATGGAACAGAAATAAAGTTGCCTTCGAAATTGTGTTTCAAAACTAAAGAGTGCACCAAAAGTTAAGCCGGTAGCAACACTTAACATAAACTTTTCAACCCAGATTGAAACTTTTCAACCCTAACTTGAACTTATCAACCCAACCAACCTAAAAATATGGTTTGTGGAAAATGAAAAAAGGACTGCCAACTACAGGAGATTATGTAACATGTTTTGCAGGTTGTGAACAAAATTATCATTTTGAATGTTCTGGGCTAAGAAAAACAACTTGGCAAGAAAAATCTGGAGCCGTAAAATTACAATGGAAGTGGGAAAACTGCAGAAAACGCACTAATAGTGAACATGCAAATTGAAAGGAAGATAGAACAGAAGAACCAGAAAACTGTGGTTGAAAATGTACAAGACTGAATTCAAGAAACTCATGAAAAACAACATGATGCTCAGAAAAGCAGTGATCTTCCTGTTAATATTGATGATGTGGGAGAAAACTTGGCATTAAAAACTCCACTGGTACAGGAGATATTAATGCAACACTATTTTGACTGGAACAAAATATTGATAAGCTACTGACTTTGGAAAAAAAAGTTGATGACGTGATTATTTCCATGAATTACATGAATCAGAAATATGAGGAAATGAAAGAAAAGAACAATTACATTAAAAATAAAATGAAGGATCTGGAAGATAGACTGCAACAAGTAGAATCTGATAACAAAGATTGTAAAAATGCAAATGTAACCATTAAAATAATGGAAATGGAGCAACACGAATTCCAGCAACATCAACGAAACAGAAACAGAAATCTATGGAGTGGATATGATATCAAATGAGGACCTTAAAGATACTCTAGAAAGGATTGCAACACAGCTGAAAATTAATGACTACACTGAATGCCAAGTCGAAAAAGCGCACTGGATCCCAATTAGAGATAAAAACAAAAATGAACCGATTGTCACCCAATTTAAATTCAGAGACGACAGAGACACTTGTATAAAGGCAAAGAAAACTGTTATAACAAATGATAGTGTGTTTCGAAACGGAAACAGATAAAGGATTTGAACATCTGGCACCATACTTAAAAAAAATTTTTGGATAGCGAAAGATTATGCAAAAACCAATAACTTTCAGGATATATGGGTCAGAAATGGTAAGATAACCATGAGGCAAAATGAAAATGATCAAAATTTTTTGATAATCAAGAGTGAGAATGATCTACCATAATGGATACCAGTGAACCAGTAAACTTAGTCATTCAACAAGCTAAAGATTCAAAAGCAGTATTGAGTAGTAATTTTTGCCCAATTGGGGATCAAATTAAAATTTTACACGTAAATATAAGAAACTTAAGGAAAAACTGGGATTTACTTAAATTTGAAATTGGCAAAATGGGAGTAAACTGGGATATTATATTAATGACTGAAACAAGTAAAAAATGAACAATATTATATAATTTAAATAATTATACGGCTCATTGGATAACAAGGGAAGACACTTTGATAGGTGGTGATTTGGTATCCTTTGTTCATGATAATTTGCATCATAGTGTTTATAATATTAAAATAAAAGTTAATAATGCAATGGAAAAAGACTTTAACTGGGATAATAAATTGTATAAAATTTTGTTAATTTATAGACAACCTTCAACTAATATAAATGATTTTATGAATGGGTTAGGAAACAAGTTTAATGACTAAAACAATTTTGAAAATATTATCGTAATTGGTGATATCAACATAGATAGTTTGAATAATGCTGAGAAATATAATGATAATTGTAAAATAGGATATGGAGATAAAAAATATAAAAACCTCTTAGCAAGCTACGGATTCGAATTGAGGATTAACACTCCTACCACAGAAGATGTTAGAAATAACACCATTACTGTTTCATGTATTCGTCATCCATTCACAGGAACTTTTAAAGATAATGTGGGAGTTACAGTCAAAAATAAAATAGCAGATCACTCCATGACAGCCATTTTGACTGACACACATAAAAAATCTAAATTTAAAAGAATTGATGAAAATTACAATTACTTTTATAATGATAAAAAAATTTGTCAGAACTTAATATTGTTGACTGGGATTTCATCAAACAAAATAAATGCCAAAATAAAAAGTTTGATGCTATAGAAAAAAATAAAAAATATATTTGGGAAATATATAATTATGTGCAAAAACGACAAAAAATTACCAAGGAAAAATTTTATCACCGATCAAACTGTTAGTCTAATTAACAAAAATAAATAAACTATGGAAATTAATTAAAAGAGAACCACAAGACAGTGACTTAATTAATATACGCAGGGCACTGAAAAAGTTAGTCAATAGAAACATTAAAAACGATAAACACAAATTCTTTAAAAGATATTATTGAACAAAACAGTGATAAAAAAATAATGTGGAAACAAATTGGTGAACTAACGAGTAAACATACTCCGAATATTGTTGAATCTATTATAAAAAACGTTGGAAACTCAAACCTAAAAAACATGTGTAATAACTTAATAGATGTTTCGTTTATCAAGCAGATACTCTTAAACTAAAATATAAAAGGGATAATACAAAAGAATATACTGAAAGTTACAGAAACGAAAATACAATGTATCTTGAAGATGCAACCAAAGAAAATATTAGAAAAATTGTTAACTCTTATCAAATTTTAAAAAAATCTACAGGGGAAGATGGCATATTTATTCATCACGTTTTGACTGAAAACTCGCTTAACTTTTTCGTGCCATTTATAAACTGTATAATTACTTCAAAAACTTGGCCTGATAAAATGGCAACTGTTAAGACCAATTTATAAGAAAGGAGCCAAAAATAATGTGAATAATTATAGACCAATAGTGTTATTGACGGCAATAAATAAAATTATACAAAAAGTTTTTGCTGATAGAATACAACATTTTTAAAATAAGTTTAAAATACTATCTAAAAGTCAATTTGGGTTTCAAAAAAACAAAGGAACTATGGAATCACTTAAACAATTAAATGACAACTTGACTGCTGCTTTAAATGATGGATATTATGTTGGCATCATTTTAATCGACCTTCAAAAAGCTCTTGATACATAAATTGAAATATTTTACTGGAAAAATGGAATCATACGGTGAAAGGGGTAAAGTGCTCAGCATTTTGGCAAGTTACTTAAATGACAGAATGAGTTGTGTCAAAATTGGAAGCCATAGAAGTGATATTCTTATGTGTAATGATGGTGTTCCACAGGGTTCAATCTTAGGATCGTTACTTTTTTAATTTATTTTAATGATATTGACAATAATATTGATGATGGTAACCTTCAAACTTTTGCTGACGATGTATTCTTACTCTCCATTCACACTATATACAAACAAATGATAAGTAGATTGCAACATAACTTTGATAAGATTTATGAATGGTCTATCGAAAACAATGTATTTATCTCTGGAGAAAAAACTGTGTTTATGCATATTAAAACACCTCACACAGTAATACATCAAAAACAAGATATATGTATTTCTACAAACACTAACTGAACCTCAACCATTAAATGAGGTTAATGCTGCAAAATATCTAGGCTTAACTATTGATGTTACTTATAAATTTAAAGAACATATTGAACTACTTATCATTAAAATTTGAAGTATTCTTTCAAAGCTATTTCAGCTAAGACCAATAGTAAACAATAAAAATTAAAAATTCTCTATTACACATGGATTAAGTCACATTTAATATATGGCATTGAAATATATGGTTTTGCACCAGATTATTTGATTAAAAGATTACAGAGTATTCAAAAAAGATTTTTAAAATTTTATTTAAGAAGTAATGATCTTACTACAACTAAAGAAATATATCAATTAAATGGTATATTGGATTTATCAAATCGTTTAAATTCCTTGCATTTGAAACTACCATTATTCAGGAATACCTATGGAAAACGAAACAGTAATTACACAATGCCTTCGGTCTTTAATATATTGTCAAAAGATGTATTCTTTATAGACAAGTATTCAACTTTAAAAAAAACTGAAAGAATGGATGATTTCATAATGAGCTTCTTTTCTTTTCATGATTTGCATTTATATGTTAGTTAATACTTATCGCTACCAAAAATGTGATTTTTTTGTATCCTTAATTAAAGGCATTCTAATTGTAACCATTCACTAAAACAATTGAAGTTATTTTGTTTAATTAAGATTTTATGTTGAACTTTTTTATTTTGTAGTTTGCTCTCACTCCATGTATTTTTTATTTGCTTGCGCTGCATACACTACTACATACATTGTGGTTCTTGTGGTACTGCTTTAACACAATAAATAAATAAAAAGTAAAAAATTAATATTATTATACCGTAAATCGCCTATTAAACGCCTTTTATTCTTTAAATGTTTGAAGCTTTTAGTCAATTTCACGATTGACTAAAAAAAAACGATTGGAGAGGGGGGGGCGTTAAGAAAGCTACTATACGATTTCTGACCTTAAGGCATTTTTGGGGGGTGGGCGTTAACAAATCCAGGGCGTTTATTAGGCGATTTACGGTAATATTATTATTATTATTATTATTATTATTATTTTGGCCGCCAGTAGATGGTTACGTGGCCTCTGCCGTAAAGCATAATCGTTGTGTTTGTGACGTCCATTCAAACTCCATGTGATGATAGTCATTAATAGGAAAACTCAGAGCTCCTCAACTAACAAACTGTGAGTATTTACGCCGAGCGGTTCCAAAGATATGACCATTTTCTTAGACCGTGTCCCTACGACTTATTTAGACTCATGGTACGACTCTTACCCGCCAAAATTCTAGGAAAGCTTGTGATGACCTATTTTCATGACACCTGCAAGAGTACTACGGAAGCTCATAAGGGACATCTTGCCTTCCCAACACAGCACGTTGTTGTGAATGTGGACTATAAGTGAAGGTGATTTTTTACCTGTTCACATTGCAAGAGCAAAATTCACCACGATAAAAAATGTTCCGGACTGGCACCAACTACAATAAATGGAATGAGCGACCAAAAGAAAAAGGAATGGATCTTTAAAAAAATGTAGAAGTAAACGAAACGGATCACAGAAATCTAACTCGAGCAAGAAAAACGTCACTAACGAAAAGGACGCTTTAGACGATGACGTTGATCCAACTGACGACGACAATGACATGTACATCAAGAAAATTGAAAGAAAAATTGATTCAATCATGTAAAGGAATGAAAAAAATCTTCCACAGTTTAAACAGCAAGAAAAAAAATATACTCAGCTCAGCAAAGAAAACTGTGATTTAAATAAAGACAACGACATACTCAAATCTCGACTGATATCGCTTGAAGAAAAACTTGACAGCATTTTTAAAACAAATGAGCAAATTCTTGCTAGCATTGACTTTGTCAACGACAAATACAAACAATTAAAGAAAATATTACGGAAAATTGGAAATATGCCATTAGCTTAAATTATACACTAGAAATAATTTTCCTTAATATTATTCCCAGCCCTGTTCCCTCGGACGCTTTTCCAACTCTGCGTCTGAGGTTACACGCTTTTTGGCAAGCCTCGTGGGATGGACAGGACGGCAATAAATTACGAGATATTAAAGGCACTGTTGAAGAATGGCACTCGGCGTGTAGCCGCAGTCGCCGTGAGGAGGTGGTGTTGGCCCGTTTGCGCATTGGTCACACTCGACTTACTCACTGTTTCCTTTTGCGGGGGGTTGACCCTCCTGAATGTTATTGGTGTCGGCGGCCACTTACGGTCCGGCACTTACTTGTTGATTGTCGCCATCTTGATGGTGTTCGTCGTCGTTTCCATCTTCCGCATGACATTGCGCGTCAGTTGGGCGATGAGTCTGTCCTCCTGTCCGATGTTTTTCAATTTTTGCAGGAGGTACAGATGTATGACAAGATTTAGGTAAGAGGTTTAGGTAATGTGTGGTGCAGTGGCAACCCGGACCACTACACTGTGACTGAGGTTGGCGCTAATGACCAAGTTGTCGACGCGCCATTAAGCCTCAATCCCCCCCTTAATATTATTTACAGCGATTTGTGTTTTTTGAATTAAAGAAAAACTATGAAGAACTCAAAAACGAAAACAAAGATACTGTCACTAGACTAAAAGCAATTGGAGAAAATTTGCAGGAAAAAAAAGGAAGATAGCAATGAACCATTACAATTACGTGACCTCAGTATAACAAGGTTCTAACTGACACAAACTTCATTCTGAGATAATCGACTTCAAAGTTTGGATGCGTTTGTGGCCTGAAGGTCTTGCTTAAAACTTTAGGTCTGAAGTCAGTTTGTTAGTACGTATGATGATGTAGTAATAGGGTGAAACTGGAAACTTCAACTATCTTCAAACTGTGTGTAGTAACAATGTACATTTTCAGATATAACCTTGGCATTCTGACTTTTTCAAAAGTTGTTGGCAAGCAATGGGTTGATGGTTCTATCTTAATTAGTCAACATGGAGAAACTATTAAGAATCAATGAAATAACTTAAAAATTATGTTAGGAACTTTATTTAGATAAAAAAAAACTTATAGTGAACTGAGAGTTTACAACTTTTTAAATGCCTTTTTAAATGCCTCCCAATGCCTTTTTTCTCGATCTTCCACATCACGTAATGCCCCATAGGTCTATTTACTTCCGTTAGTCAATCCATTGCTAAAAATCCGTTTTGTTAATGCGGCATCTAGGAAATTTTCTGTTGAATATTGGAAACTATTTTAATTACATCCTGTGATTATATGATCCTTCACGCGATTACAATAACCATGACTTTTCATCTGTGTGTGTGCATGTACTAATTTTTAATCGTTTGTTAATAATCACCATGAGACCAAATCTGAAAGTCTAATGCAGTAAAAATAAATATTATTTAAGATACTTATTATAAGATACTAAGCAAAAAAATTATAATGTGTAATGTTAAAATACGAAAATCTATCCAGTTTGCGACGACACAATTTTTGCATTCATGCTGTGTCGTCTACTACGCCCAAGGCCAACTGAGATAGTAGCTACGTTCATCGTTACTTCGCCGTGTCTCGCAAAGCGGTGCGGCGGTAACATGCACGGATGGCAAACTGCGTGTGGCTGTTATACGGCAGGCGGAATGTACCTTTAAATTATTTCATTAAACATAACACTAGTTCTGCAAAAAACTGAAGAACAATTAAAAAGTAAAATCATGGTGACTGAGAGTGTACACCATTTTAAAGCAGTGTTTCAAAGATTTAATTAAACATAGCATGCTATTTCTTAAAAAAAACTTAAGACATGCACTTTCAAAGAATTAAAAAGTAAAATCATGGTGAACTGAGAGTGTACACCTTTTTAAGGCAGTGTGTAATGAGTTTTTCCAGAGCTCATGCCTGAATATCTCCTTCAAATTCAATGTCTGATGTGATTTCATCATTATTCTGGCTGATATTCGCTTGCCCTGCTTTCAGAATTAAAAAGGTAGCATCGTTCTCTTCATGTTTTGTTGGTTATGATGATTTAAGGGAGCCCGGCTGCATGGCTATCGGCCCCAAATTCATGCTTTATAAGATGAGGAAAACCATTCTGAAACTTGCTTGGGTATGTGAGATTGATGACAGGTCACACTCCCATTCACTAGAGGAATCTATGTAGCTCCGTGTGGTCGACGGTCAGATAGAACCTTGTTAGGGTGACTTTTTTTTTCCAGTTTGTAGATAGAACTTTGCCATGTTGGGTTTTTCGTATTAGGCTTATATAAAAAGTTTATCTCACGATCTTGCATGGTAGAATAGGTTACATAGAACCTTATTTTAACAAAAAGTCGTTTTTTTTGAAAATGTCAGTTAGAACCTTGTTATACTGAGGTCACGATTAGACGATCTTATTGAACTAAAAAAAAAACAGTCAAAACCATTAAACAAACCCGGCAGGAAAGTGTATAGTACTGCAGGATTAGAAATATGGAAATTTTTGGCGTCGAAACTGAACAAAATGAAGATCTATGAGACACCGTCTACCGTATTGCTGATGAAATAAACCTAACAAAATGCAATGACATTATCATAGATAAGGCACACTGCCTTCCATCAAAAAATCACACTCGCACACCGTCGATGTTAATACAGTTTAGAAGTGGTGTCGATGCTGAACTTTGGCTGAACTCAAAAAAAAGAAACCTGAATAACGACCATCTCTTTGGAAATGGATACAAGGAAAATATTTACGTAAATGAGCACCTAACTCCGTAATATAAATCGCTACTTTGGAGAACCAAACGTGACCTCAAAGTGAAGCACAAATTCGTGTGGTTTAAAGCTGAGAAAATCAACAGAAAAAAAGATGAAAATGACAGACAAATTAGTGTAATCAGGAGCACAGAAGAACTGAAAAATATCGTTAAAGTGTGTCATCCAAATATTCAAAAAAGTGAATGACAACTCAGATATAAGCCATGGTGAGTTTACAAATGAGGTTTTCGACAATTTTGAAGATCTAAAAACTGGTTTTATTAATAGTGCTACAATGAACATAAAGTGCATTCATCCAAACATAATAAGTTGTCAGTTGAATTGGGACTCTTGGCTGGCCAAATCCGAAACAGCTGAAATTCGGTGGGATATCATCATTTTTACCGAGATTAACATAAATGATAATAAAACGGGTGTGTATAATATTAATAATTATCAAAGTTCTACAGCCGTAAAAAAATAAAAAAGGTGGTGGAATTCTTATCTTTTTCAAATAGGAAACTATAAAAATTGTGTCTAGTACAAATATAAAAATTGAGAATAGTGATGCAATAGCTTTAAATTTTCAGCTTCACAATCAGCTCATTTAAATTATTGCTCTGTAAGTGGAATAAAATTTATTAAAGAACTTAAAAATCATCTCACAAATAAATGTCAAAAATTTAATTTAATAATTATCCGTGACTTTAATTTCAATGTTCTAAAGGGCTCACAGGATTTATCAGAAAAAAGATATTGAAAAATTCGAAAATTTAATGACATCCTTGGGCTTCTCTCAACAAATTAATTCCACTACAATACAGGAAATAAGAAATGAAAAAATAATTAAATTTTGCATTGACCTATTCTACAATAAAACCAAAACTTGGGATTGTAAATCTTATGTGATACAAGTAAAACTGGTGGTTCACTATTTCACAGCCTTCCAACTTTTTTACAGCAAAGCTTTCGAATTAACAAATTCTTTCAAACTGCATTACTGCTCCAAATACAACAACATAAATATTGTAAGACAACTTAATAACATGTACTGGATCTTTTTGAATACCCTTACAAACCCAAACCAGATTTGTAATGAAATTGAAAACAAAGTAACAGCAGTCTATGAAAATAATAAAACTGTTCATAATACCAGTTTCCAAAGCTTTTAAAAGTGAATGGATGAATAACCTTTTAACAAAAATTAACCGCAAAAACAAACTTTGGTCTCAAATTTCCAAACTGGCTAACCCGACAAAAGAGCAACTCGAACGTTATAAATAGCTAAACAAAGATGTAAAAAACAATATTAAACTTGCCAAACAAACCCACTACTATTACAAATACTATTCAAATAATTAAACCTACGCTATTTGATATCGTAACAATTATCAATACTCTAAATATTAAAAATCTTTTGGACATGATGGCTTGTTTATGGAACATTTTTTTTCAAACTAAAACGCAAATAGCCTACTTTATGCAAATTTTGATCTCGGCAATTATTGAAACTGAAATATGTCCTTCCAATATGAATAAAACAAGTACTTAGACCTATATACAAAAAAGGAGATAAACAGGATAACAACAATTACAGACCAATTGCCTTGCTTCCAGTGCGTAATAAAATTCATTATTTTTGCCAACAGAATAATGAATATTCTATATAGGAATTAAATCGTAAATAAACAACAATTCACATTTCAGCAACAAGGCACCACTGATGCACTAAAATACATTAATAGTAACATCAAACGAGCTTTACATGAAGGGAAGCACGTTGGCGCTATCTTCATATACATAAAAAAAGTGTTTGATACTCTTAATAAAGAAATTTAGTTTGGAAAATTATATAAGTATGGTGTTAGAGGCAAATGTTTAAATATCTTGATAAAAAACTATCTTACGAATAGAACTAGCAGTATAAAAATAGACAAACTTACAGCACATGGAGGGAAGTAGAATATGGAGTACCACATTGTTCAGTGCTCGGTCCGATACTTTATTGATTTACCTAAAAGATATTACTGAGTACAATTTTACTGGTTTGTTAACTTTGTATGCGGATGACGTTTGCCTGATGTCGATTAATTTTAATCAAGAAATTATGACACAAAACTTAAAAAATGACTTTGATAAAATAAATGACTATTTTACTGAAAATGAACTTTATATCAGTGCAGAAAAAACATGCTTTAAGTGATCAAAAACATTGTTCTGTATATCTGCAGAACATTGGCTGCTCAAAAAGCAATATTTGCACCTGCAAAAAATTAAACCAAACCACAAATACAAAGTACCTTGGCCTTGAAATTGATCATAAATGGAAATTTTATGATCATATTGAAACTTTAACACGAAAAATCAGACAAATAACCCCAATGCTATATATGATCAAGTATTACATAAACAAAACTGCAAAAAAAAACTCTGTATGAAGCCTGGATCCTATCCAAAGCCAGATATGCACACAACATATTTGGATCAACTTCTGCTAATTTAATTGAGAGGCTTCAAAGAACCATTAACAAAACAGTAAAAGTGCTTTTCGGCAAAAGAAACGGAAAAACTGCAAAGGACATTTATCATGAAAATCAATTATTCAGTTTTCAGCAGCTCTATAAGTATACAATTATTATGCATAATTACTTAGATCCCACTTATAAAACCTTTAACCTAACACCCTAAAGAACCAACAATGCGTGGTTGCAGACTCCACCTTGGAGAAATTCATATGGTAAAATAGTCATGTCTTATATTATTCCATCCTTATTCAACGAAATTCCATCCTCTTTAAGATATATACACCTAAAATCAAAACTGGTAGAAAAATCCGCCAAGTTTCCAAAAACGGTCGGCCTTTGAAGGTAGTGATATCATGCCACAGGGAAAGGCTGCCAAAGTCAATCCTATTAGCCAAGTTATTCACACCGACTAATAGTTCGTAAGTTAAATGAAAACTTGAAAATTGCTACTCGCTGTAGCAATCTTCAAGTTTTCATTTAACGTCCAAAGTATTATTGGGTGCGATTAACTTGGCTAATAGGATTGACCTTGGCAGCCTTTCCTTGGTGGAATGATATCACTACCTTCAAAGACCGACCGTTTTTGGAAATTTGGCAGGTTTTTCTACCAATTTTGGTTTTGGGTGGGTATTACAGTTTTCATAGGACTGTGAACGTACATAAGGTTACAGCGTCTGCTTAAGTTGCTTCAATCCCATTTTTGCACACACTGGCTGACAATCGCTGAT
This sequence comes from Lithobius niger, assembly GCA_023313725.1. NCBI lineage: Eukaryota > Metazoa > Arthropoda > Chilopoda > Lithobiomorpha > Lithobiidae > Lithobius > Lithobius niger. The sequence continues at coordinate 61,881 of JAHWFP010231740.1, read as the reverse complement.
TTCGTTCGCTTTGCTCACTCAATAAGTGTATCCCCTTCAGTTGTTTTGTTTATCCTTCCCCTTAATTCATTAAGATTTCGTTCACATTTAGTGATGCAGAAACCCCCAAAGGTCGCTGTTACTAACACAGCAGAACGCAAAGCATTTCTTTTGGGGGGGTTACTAACAAAAAACCCATTAGCTCATTTATGCTCGTATTGTTGCATAACCATCATCTAAAGTGCATCCCTTTATTCTTACGCTATCCACGGCAACATCAATGTTTCTTTATTGTGTCCTTCGTTAAGTTCAGTTTTTAGTTCGTACAGGCACAATAAATCTAATGACCACTCTTGATTGTTCAAGCCATTGTTGCTTAAAATCTTTGGTTGCAACTTGGAAAAGAAACGACATTTATATTCGCTGGTGGCGAATTTCAAAACTCTCCCACGCATTTGTCCTGACCCTTACAACCCCCTAACCAACAAAAGGACCATGCTCAGATCACCATGCATACGTGTGCAAAAGTTCAGCTTCGTAGGCTTTCTCAATTTTTCGCTAGCCATGAGCAATGAGTGTATGGAATTTAACATGGGGCCAGCGTTACTAGCTACCTAGTTAGTAATACAAAAACAATGAAATTGACGCATCTTTCTCTCTATGAATGGTGGACACTCAGCCTTTACCTTTCATTTTTTCTTTATTCCTGCACCTTCCCATTACAATTACCACAATTTGAAAGATATCTGTCGCATTGGGATTTATCCTCAACATGTCAAATATGCTTTTAGTTGCTTACAGTTAACATACACATGTCCGCTAGTGAGGCCGCCTTTTTATCATTAACAATCGGATATCTACAATGAGCTGATCTACTGTTACTTGGCGGCGATACACTAGCGTGTGTCTAAAAATCACCAGTGCTAATAAGATGAGAAAATATGTAAAAAAAAAACTGGATATCGGCACTTACCTAAATGTAACAACATTGTATATTATTCATATAACGATTTACCCTTTGTATAAATTTTTTATTTTAAAATTAATGCTGGAACGTTCAGTTAGACTTTACCAATTACACTAATTATACCAATGTCTCAGATGTAAAGATCTATTAAATTTTGTGTTATTCATAAATGTTGTTTATATTGTCCTTCAATGCACATACAAGCTCTAGCAACTTCGTGCGTTGTCTTGTTTGCTGAATAAAATTATTATATTATTATTATTATTATTATTATTATTATTATTAATGTTATATTTTATTATTATTATTAATGTTATATTTTATTGTTATTATTAACTTATTTTCTAGTATTTAATATTATTGATAAATCAACAATAAATGAAAGAAAGAAAACACTTCAATTAAAAGTACCACTTTTTCGAAATAATTATGGCAAAAAATGTAGTACATATTATATACCCCATTTATTTATTCAAGTCCCAAAAAAATTGTTTTTCATTACAAATTGTAATGCATTAAAAAATAAATTTAAAAATGATAACTGGTGAATTATAATGCATGATACTATGAGGATTGTAAATTCAAATTAATTCTACAATTTTATTATAAAGGTGATTTTATTTTTTAAATAATAACACTGGCTATTGCCAGTAAAGGTCGACCTAGGGTCTCTGTTTTATACTCTCAACTTTGAGAGCTTATAACTCCGTCAAAATTAAACATTTTTAAACCAAATTTGGAATCAAGCCTCGACTAGTCGAGGCCTGTCTACTGTGCAAAAGTTTTGAAATTCGGCTCAGTCAAATCCGAGATACAGAGATGGGCCAAATAGACAACTTCTTGTCCTTCTGTTTCTTGTTCTGGGGCTATAGTCAAATTTGGGTGCCCGTGTAAATTTCGTGATACAGTATTCCGGTTTTTTTTGTTTGTTAACTGTTACCCCAAAAAGCACAAAAACGCTTGTTGCCACTTCCGGAATTTATGCAGGGGGTGGTGGGAGGGGTGGAGGGGAAGCTCATTGCCGGACACTACGTTTTTGGCCGTAACTTTCTTAATTTGCTTGATAGAGAATCCAAATATGGCTGAAATTAAAGAAATTTTAATTACCTAAAACTTTTATTCTGCACAGAATTTGCCTAAAACAAGAAATTAACCTGTTATAGGCAGAAAAACCCAAAATTGTACATTTTTTGTGACTATATTTTTGCTGATAAAGTTCATTTCGATTGTCAGACAAATTTTACATGCTTTTGTTTGATAGCACTGCTGACTACTGTTTAAAGGTTGAAAAAATAAGTGTTCTTCCTTTTTAATCACTCTTACATACTCAGCAGCAAGCACAGCCATAGTTGGTGGAATTAGAAAGATTTGTCTACAGAGTGATGGACTTTTGGTTAATCCAACTGTACCACCACTAACTTTCATACTTCTGTTAACACGGTCTAAAGCAGTCAGCTCCAATTGCACAAAATCGAACTATGTTTCTATTTACAGCCCAGTTTCGCACGCAAAACTGTTCATAAACTTTAAGGCTTTCAATTTCTACTGTTTGCATTTCAGCCAAGTACAACAGTATCAATTATGCGTTATGGTTTTATTGTGAGGAAAGAGGTAGTTGACAAGCCAAGATAGTGAAGAGAGGTGATGACCCCAGTCACTGGTCCCTCACTGCCTTAAGCAATTGGTGTAATTCAAGAACAAGCATTAGCTGAAATTGCTTCTTCTAGGCATTTTACTGCCTATTCTAGCAGCGTTTGATGCCGACTCATTTGTAAAGGGGGATTGAGGTTTACTGGCGCATCGACAGCTAGTTCTTAGTGCCAACCAAAGCCCAAATCTGTATCTTATCGTACATCGTCCATTGTGTAAAAAAATGAAAAACTCTGAACAGTAGGACAGAATCATCGCCCATTGTCCCACGGAAGGTGGTAAGGGCGTCAAACCACGTGATGTGACAATCAAAAAGAAAGTGACGTACTGTGAGAGGCCGCCGACACCAATGACATTCAGGAGGGATTAACCCCTCTCAAAAAGAAGCAATGAAAAAGGTTGGTGTGACAGATACGCATACGAGCTAACACCACCTGTTCCTGGTGACTGCAGCAATCAGCCGAGTGCCAAGCTGTAAAGGTTTCGAGCTAAATACTGAACAGAGCTTGAACACTTATTAAATGTGCTTCCATGACTCTATGTTCCTGTTTACTCTCTAGAGTGGAACTTGTTGCTACAGAGTTATACAAGTCACTTTCAATCTGTGCTATAACTAACCCACTGTTTTCACTGTAGTTTCCAATGTATAAGCATGGTTAAGGTGTAGTTCCCCAGGCTGAAAACAAAATGACCCACGTCAGGTTTGTTCATTTGCAGTTGTTTGGTTATGTAAGGCATCAGGTGGTTGTGTGAGGCTGATCATGTTGGAATACTTGATTTTCCACTCGTCTCTTCACAAACGTTAAACTGTACATCGTTTTGCAGAAGAGAACTTCTAGTTTTAGAGTACCCGTTGCCTGTAAGCCAGACCTTCGTGTTGTTTCTTTTACTGTGGTCTACAGCATATGAAATTTTGAAGTCGATACGTTGGGCATCTTGTCGTTGGTCTGAATAGCACAGAATAGTCAAAATTAGACTTGCTGAATCAGAAAGAGATACTGAACGAGTTCCATAACTATCTCGTACCTGTAAAACTGGTGCATTATCACCTGCTTCTTAACATTGGTAAATTGCCAGTGCTGTGGCGTGTGTTACCTTCTTTCCATCTTTCCATGAAGTCGACGTTGTCTGGCACAAAATATATATATAGTTTTGTTACAATAATAACGCCACATTATTATTGCAGATGGTGTCTACAATGCACTGTGCTAATTGAGTCTCATGTCTAAGAAGAGGCTGTATTCAGTAGAAAAGTCCAATCTGTGAAGCTTATTGACAAGTTTTGTTTCTAGTGGCTTGGTGAATTACCATACCCACAGAAAACTGATGAGGAATGACACATGGTCTGCATCTTAGTAGGAGATGAATATCTCACTTGCCTCTCACTGTATGTCATAGCCATAACAGTTTGTGAAATACTACTGGCTGCATTCTTCAAAGCAACTTCTTTTCTGTATGATGAATTAATGCTGTCCGATTCACCGCGAAGCCATCTGAAGCATACACCTCACGGGGAATTATGTTATCAGGGTATATCAACTGGTCCTGTAAACTCCATGAATGCACTTTTCTGCTCATGAATGCACTTTCGGAATGTAAGAGCTGCATTGTAAGAACCAGTTGACAACATACCAGTTCTACAGCTACGAGATAGTTCTGGTAATCGTTCATTATCTCTTTCTGATTCGGCAACTCTACTTAAGACTGTTCTATGCCATCCTACCAATACCAAAATACCTATGGTTATGGGTTACAGGAAAACCATACAATAAAATTGGAGTGCTTTTTGTAAGATGATATGTAATTAGACGTTAGTGAAGAGTTATCTTAAAAATCAAGTATCACTAAATGGTAAGCATTCGATTCTGCAACAACAGCTTTGCTTTTGACTGGAGTCTATGTTGCCCCACTGACACCTGCACCTCAAACACAATGGTTAGCATTGTACGCTGCCCTGCTTCAGGCACAACGTGTTTTAAGCACGTAGTAATGGGGCAGGACCCAAAACAAATTGGACATGTGCTTATGCATCCAATATAAAAAACTACAAATAATCAAACCTGCCATGGGCCATTTTGTTTTCAGGACAGGGGAATAAACATAACCGTGGTTATGCTTAGATGCATTGAAAACTTCACTGAAAACCGTGGACCAGTATGACTCTGTAGCAAGAAGTTGCATTCTAGAGGTTAAACATGTACCGTATGTAGAGGCATGGAAGAACATTTAATAAGTGTTCAACCTGTTTTCTCTTTAGATTTCAGCGTACGGAATCAAAACATGCATTAGGAAAAAAACAATCCAATGCCTAAAAGAAACATTTTCAACCAAAGACAATAAAACAATGATACTGGCATGCAAGAAAGCTAAAAATATACTAGTGGTTTGTGGAATCTTCCAAGCAATGGATGAATTCGATAAAATTTTGTATAAGAATCCAACAGCATAGGCTGTATTACTTTATGTACAAATGATTATTGAATTATGCCGGATGGTTAACGTATTAAGGAAAGGTGCATGACTAGATTCACTTTGGTTCACTAGATGGACTTGTCAAGTACTTCCGTGATCACGATAAACATCGTTACGCATGAATGATACTGGTGTACTTGGCTGAAATGCAAATGGTAGAAATTGAAAGCTTTAAAGTTTATAAACAATTTTGCGTGGGAAACTAGGTTGTCAACAGAAACATAATCCAATTTTGTACAATAGGAGCTGACCATGCTTTAGAGCGTGTTAACCCATAACCGCCTAGATACAAACATACGCCTTCAACGTACAACAGCGAAAAACTAAGTCCCAGTGCGAGCTTTGTGAGGGGTCCCAGGGACCCCGAGCAAAGCGGGCAGTCACAGCCCAGTGGTCAGCGTCGTCGGCTCCAAACCAAGAGAATGCCGGTTCGAATCCGAGAACCGACCGAAGTACCATGGACTTTAAAAAAAAGGGTCTGAAAGTTTTTTCAGGCGGTTATTGGTTACTGGTTGCAATCAAGTATTTTCTCAACCCTCAGCTAACCCATAACCGCCTAGATACGAACGTACGCCTTCAACGTACAACAGCGAAAAACTATGTCCCAGCGCGAGCTTTATGAGGGGTGCCCGGGGACCCCGAGCAAAGCGGGCAGTCACAGCATGTCATCATCGTCGTCGGCTCCAAACCAAGAGAATGCCGGTTCGAATCCGAGAACCAACCCAACTAAAAAAAAGGGTCTGAAAGTTTTTTCAGGCGGTTATTGGTTACTGACTGCAATCAAGTATTTTCTCAACCCTCAGCTAACCCATAACCGCCTAGATACGAACGTACGCTTTCAACGTACAACAGCAAAAAACTAAGTCCCAGCGCAAGCTTTGTGAGGGGTCCTCGGGGACCCCGATCAAAGCGGGCAGTCACAGCCCAGTGGTCAGCGTCATCGGCTCCAAACCAAGAGAATGCCGGTTTGCATCCGAGAATCGATATGGACTCTAAAAAAAAGAGTCTGAAAGTTTTTACAGGCGGTTGTGGGTTACCAGAAGTATGAAAGTCAGTGGTGGTACAGTTGGATTGACCAAAAATCCATCACCCTGTAGACAAATATTTCTAATTCCACCTGCTGTGGCTGTGCTTGCTGCTGAGTATGTATGAGTGATTAAAAAGGAAGCACAGATACTTTTTCAACCTTTAAACAGTAGTCGGCAGTGCTATCATACAAAAGCATACAAAATTTGTCTGACCATCGAAATTAACTGTTTATTAGCAAAAATAATTGACAAAAATTAACGATTTTTAGTTCTTTCTGCCTATAGCAAGTTAATTTATTGTTTTAGGCAAATTCTGCATGGGATAAAAGTTTTAGGTAATTAAATGTTCTTTAATTTGAGCCATATTTGGATTCTCTATCAAATAAATTAAGAAAGTTATGGCCAAAAACGTAGTGTCTGGCAATGCACTTCCCCTCCCTCCCCCTCCACCCATCCCCCCACTCCCTGCATAAATTCCGGAAGTGGCAATAAGCGTTTTTGTGCTCTTTGGGGTACCAGATAACAGACAAACAAAAACGGAATATTGTATCACAAAATTTACACCGAAAACCAGTTGCTCCCCCACTAATACTTTTGTCTGTCCTCTCTACAGGTCAAACAATTTGTCCTATTAATCTAGTTCTTAGCTCATTTTACAGGTATTGCTCTGTAGATGTGCCCTTTCCATAAAGCTTTTCTAATTGATCAAGTGGTTCAGGGATTACAGAGCTGTAAACGACCAGATTATTTGTTTTACATTGTTTTAAACATTGTTATTATGCTACAATCCCAATTAGCAAACGACAGCTGCAAGACATAGACTTAAGATTAATAAAGGACTTAGGATTATAAAGGATTTGTTGCTATTATTAACACTGGCGATAGCCAGTGTTAGTAAGGGTCAGCCTAGGGTCTCAGAGCTAAACTGTCAAAATTTGTTTTACAGTTTAGCTGCAATTCTAAAAGTAACACGAATTAATAAACAAAATTGGAACATTAAATGTTTAGAGTAAGTGTCTAAAAGACAAAACCTATAAGGAACACACACAAGCTTTGACAGTCAGAGTCTCTATGTAAAATTTTGTCAGTAGAAGCTGGTAAGCATTAGACCCTTACTAACCGGTGGCCAGCAATGAATATATTTTGACAAAAAAATTGTAAATCCTCCTGCAAAAAACCGTGTGATGATCTAGTGGTAGTATGGTATACGTTTCTTGGTTTATGTTGAAAATTACTAGAATTACTACAAAATTTTACTCCTAGAATCTGACTGTTAAAGCTTGTCGATGTTCCTTCTAGGTTTTGACTTTTAGACCCTTACTCTAAAGATTTAACATTCCTTTTTTATTTATTATATTATTTAAATAATAAAGTACATTATTACTGTAAAACTTGAAATTGATTTGTTAAAATATTATGTAACCCGTAATTTTCTTCGTTCTACAACTGTTATAAATGTGTTCTACTATTACTTTATACTACGAAACTTTGTTTTTGTTTTCCTTAAATCAAAAATTGCGTGTTTTTTTTCAAATGATTGTAACGAATCTACATACACAAGTACTTAGTTACTTCATGGAAGTTCTTTTCTTCGCACATAATAAAATTTAAAAAAAATAAATAAATATATTATTATTATTGTAAATGTTCAGTCGTTACTTTAAAACCAGCAGACGACTATTGTACTATTACTGAAATGTGGAACAATAAAATTCCTTGCAAACAATTAAATGGAACCCAGTACATGTATAAATATTTAAATACTAATATTCGTTCACAATTGAAACATGATCATTGGAATTATGTTTAATTATTTATAAAGATCCAAATGTGATGCAAGAAAAAAATAGAAGAAAGAATTAAAAAAAAGTAAACCAAACAAGAACAGTGAAATGAGGAATGAATGCATGAATGTATGCTCATTAATCAGAAAAATAAAATGTGGATTATTGGCAGAACAGAGCAAGCGAAGCGAGCATAGCGTAGCCTATAACGGTCACTGAAACGCAGAATGTTGGTTGGTTGGTCCGTTGGTTGGTTGGTTGCACTTTTGTAGTGTGGGTGGAGCCCAAACGAAAGGGCAGATTGCTATAAAATTTGCCACATTGCTAGATAGCTCAAAACGTATGGCTGATCTCGAATTTGCTGTAAGTTGATAAATTATAATCCACGAAATTACAATTTTTCTAATTTATAGATCTAACACTCGCCATTGTAAATTTGGAATCCTGAATAGTTCAGGAATTACAGTGAAGCATTCACTGTCCTGCTGTAATCAAGTGAACTTTTAAAAACCGTCAAATTAATTATCGTTGCTTCATTATAGCGAAAAATATTTTTCGAAGTAAGTCAATGAAATAATAACATTTTAACCATTAGAGAAAAGCAGGCAAATGGAAAACCCAAAAGTATTCGTTAACGACTTACATTCATTTAATGTGGAAAACAATGCTTGGAGGAATTCACCCAACATGGCGATCAAATTAGATGTTTACACTATCAATGGGAATCCCAAATGAGAAATCCAAAATCACCGCAGTATTAGGAAACTGTTCATACAGAACTGAAGCATACAGCAGACGTTGTGTTTACACCGTAACATGCAACAAAACGATGGCTTCATATAATAATTTCAAGATTCCTTGGTTGCTATGGAAAGTGTGGATTTTAAGCCTGTCCACAGGTCCGTGGGAAACCTGTGACTGGCACTATTCACTAATAAACTCTCAATCCAGTGTTACAAGAAAGAACAGGCTTAACCTAGAATGTATAGGCTTAATTTCTCTGCTATTATCGCTAAAAATTAGCCCTAAAGTTCTTAACGTTTTAGAACTATTTAAATGTTATCTTCACACCCAAGATAACATCGTTTGACCTACAATTGTGACAATTCCAACTTTTAAAAATTTACGTTTGCACTAGTACTATGTGCCAGAGGTGTGCGCTTCAACATTGTCGTAGGAGGCGGCATAGTGAGCCCGCGGATCTATTGAATCTTTTGAGTAGTGTAAAGTACTCTCATTACTGATGATTGTTTGGCTTTTAGTAAAATGCTTTATTATTAATATTTTAACTATAGGAAAGATACTTTGCAATAATTATAAACAATGCAAGCATTATTGAAGGTGACATGCTGTTTGCTAGCTTAACAATGGCAGATAATGTCGATTTTTAACATTAGAAAGCGGTGATGGTAGAAAAGGCTGCAAATAAAGAAACAGAAACTAAATATGGGAGCAAACGAAAGAATTTTAAAATTAATATGAAAGGTAGCTTAGGACTACCTACAAAAATTACTAAAATGTGAAAAAAGACCCGCACAGAGTTTCACATCAAACAAAAAAAAGTTCAAATGTAACCGACCAAGTATTGTGCCCAGATTTTTAAGGAACATTAGCAAGTATCGCAAAGACATTAAAATGAGAATAAGTACAAATTTAACATAAATTTCTATCGGCTCTGAATGCAATGGGCCCAAAGCCTGTTTCCTAGTAGTAACAAATTTTAAAGGTGATGTGGACATACAACTATTAAAGAAATACAAACAAGTAAAACGTGTTGTTATGCATAAGATAAATATAAGCATAAGATAAATATTCAAAAACAGGATTCATACGTTTTTTTGAAACACACTAAAAAGACAGTTCAAGACTGGGATAAAATTAACCAACCCATTCAAAAGCAGAAAGACAAATAAACATGGATGATCACATTAAGAACAATTGTAAGAAGAATTAAATTAAAAATGCTTGAGAAGTTTTCATAAAACTTTTATTCACAAATACCTTAGTAAAATGGAAAAAAATGAATACGATTATGAAAGGTAGGAATTAAGTTAACAAAACATCCAACGATTTAAACGGCATAAATAAAACAGTATATATTTCGGAAATAATGCATTATGATGTTCTAAATATATTAAATCTGTTAAAAAATTCTGTGGTCATAATATTTTCCTTCTAGACCATTTTGTAAATAGCAACGAAAATACCTGTAAATTCATAGCAATTTTAATAAATAGTATAATCGACATTGAAATTTGGCCAGTCAATCTAAAAAAATAAATATTGTGACCAGAGTACAAAAAAGGGTGACAAACAAGATTTAAACAATTATAGACCGATTTCGTTACTTCTTGTTCGAAATAAAATTTCTTAAATAAGTATAACATATTAAACAATAACCAATATGTGCATAGAAAAGGTACCAAGAAAAATAAATTCTCTTATTGACATTAATAACAAACAAACTAGAGTATTAAATATTGGAAAATTTTTTACTGCACTTTTTGTTGATTTAACAAATGTATTCGATACCTTAGATAATAATATTATGGAAAAGCTGTACAAACATGGAATTAGAGGGAAAATGTTAAACAGTTTAAAGAATTATGTCACAAACAGGAAATGTTGTGTAAAAATTGCTAATGATGTGAATGAATGGAAAGATATATCATTTGGTGTACCACAGGAATCGATTTAGGTCTTCTACTGTTTATAATGTATATTAATGATGTTAATTGTGCCGATAGAAATACCTATTTGACATTTAACACAGATGACCTTTCATTCTCTCAGTACATAATAATAATGAACTCATGATAAAACGTCTGCAGCAGGATTTAAAAAAACTGCCCATTTACTTAATAGATAATGAATAGTATATAAGCATAGATAAGACTTGTTACTTACCAATAGCAACCTCCCATATGAAAATCAACAATGATAACATAATCGGACATGGTAACGACTGTAATAATAGGAAATGTATGTACTCGTAAATCACTAAGAAAAGTGTGTAATGCACGTTTTGGGGGGTCGAATTGGACAAAAGTTGGTAATTAGAAAGGCATATTGACACTCTAATAGTAAAATTACGCGAAATAATGCCAGTTCATCATAAAGTAAAAGATCTGTTAAACTTTCAAAGTAAAAATGCTATTTTTGAAGCTCTTATAATGTCCCTCACAAGGTATGCAGTCACTCAACCAGTTAGATGCAACAATTACAGAAAATTCATTTAAAAAAGCTGTAAAAATCGTATTTAAACATGATAAAACTAACATTCTAAAGAAATACATAAAAATGTGGAACATCTGAATGCTGTTTAATTATTTAGTACAATTTTACCACAACACAGAATATATAATTAATATTGATAAGCGTGTAAGAAATAATAATAACAGATGGTTAAAAAAACCAGCTTGGAAATATTTGTACAGAAAAAGAGGTTTAGTATTACATATACGGAAACAGTTTAATAAGCTACCACCCAATTAACAAAACTAGAGTAAACTATCCAAAATAAAAAAAATATAAAAAAAGTTACTTCCTTTTAACCATTATTGTTCATGAGTAAGTAGCCTTTGTTTTTTTTAACATCAACAATGTCTTCTAAATTTAAAACCTATTAAAAAAAATATGTGTATTAATTATATTACCATGTCGTGCATATGTAAGTTGTATTTATTAATTATAAGATAATATTTATTATTTATTTGCTTGCACTTATTTTGCATTAATTCTTTATTTAACAATTACTAGAAAAGTGTGATGTTGCTTGTACATACAAATCCGAATGGATTTCATGCCTTGTACTTTGTACATAGTATAAAGCCTATTAGTATTATTATTATTTACTTTTTTATTTATTTTTTATATGTTTGTTATTCAAATTGGAGTTTCAAACCATGTATTTGCGAAGACAAATTCTACCAAAGAAGTATCGGATATAAAAAATAAAAAAATAAATAGTAATTACTTATACAAAGTTACAAAATATGTAAAATAAATTTATTAAAATTTTAGGTGGACATGAAATCAAAGAACAAAAACCAACATATTTACAGAGAACGAAATATTATAAATTATAGAACTGAAAGACTATTATTATATTACCAGAATATTATTGCACAAATAAATTTGATATCTGTTATAAAGAGAAAAGAATAAAACGTAAGAAAAATAGACAATTATTCTTACAACTAACTTGGAATATTAAATATGTTGTATGTACAATGAATGGCCAAAACATTTGTGAGTACAACAACTTAAAAGACTTCAAAATAAAAAAAAAATAATGCTATGGTAAAAGATCCATAAATAAGTAAAACCCATCTAGTAGCTAACAAGATAATTAAAAGAAAGTAACCATTGCAAATAAGTTAAATAAACCTGTAGAATAAACCAGGGCCAAGTTTGTTATTTTCCCCTAGAAAGGTCAACAGGGTTATTGCGGAAGCCATGTAAGTATTATTTTGCAAAATTTTATTGGTAAACTTATTTTTTACATCCAATTTTTTGGACCTTTTTTTCTAGTGTACTTTGAATATTTTCAAAGACTTTCGACCTGATCTAGGTTTTCCTAAATGTAGCCTTTGCAGAATTTTGCCTTATGACAGTTTTTAACGTAAATTGAAATTAAGCTGCAGCTTTCTGTTTTACAAAATAGATTATAATTATTACATAATCCAATCAGGATTATATTACATAATTTTGATTTTCCCTCGTAATACTAATTATTTTTACATAATTTTCCTACATATTTTTTTATCCTGTTACCTATGTTTCGTGAAGTTTTGCCCATATATGGTTGGCACAAAATGAATGTAAGCTACAGCTTTCTATTTTTATAAAACCTGGTTTTATTTTTAAAATAATTATCATTTACCTTGATAATTAGTCTCTTTAAAGTAAGAACATCAAATAAAAGTTATGAAACTAAATTTTGACTGTTTTGTATAGCTAATTAGGTTGGGATCTCTCGGGACCCCATGTTGGCCATCAATGTTACAAAATTATGTTGGCCGTTCTAGGGTTTATAGCATAAATTGTGAACAAGATGTTAGTTTGTATAAATTTGTACAAGCTGTTTCACAGCTTTGAAGATTACAATTTGATTGTAATCTGCTATTCAAAATATAGTATTATTACTGTTGTAGAAATTAAGGTATCATCAAAATACTTAGTTCATCTTTATTCAGACTGGAATTTTAAACAACATAAGTAACTTGCGTAAAATTATACCAAAATTGTATAAAGTTAGAAATATGATGAATATAAAAAATAACATGTTGTGTATGAGACATGCATTGTTAGTTATTTGAGGTATGAAATTGAACTGTATGATTTTACATCAAAATATTTAATAAATTGATTACAGAAAATGCAAAATAAAATAGTGAAAATGTTTTTTCGGGTTTTTCAGGAAAATAAAATAATAAAGGTTAAAACGTTACGAGACTATATTGTCATAACAAAAATTACTATAAAAGTACCTACAAAAATTATGACCTACACAAGCTAGATAGGCTGAGGAAAAAAACACATTGATTTAAAATACCAAACTGGTATAATACATATGGGCAAAAAAATAAGGCTTATTATCTACCTTTCATTTTCAATAATTTACCAAAGCAAATGTTATTGTTTGAAAACCATGAAGAACTTAAAAGAAATTCAAAACGTATGTTGAGCAGGATTTAATTAACAAACAAACTGAATTTAAAAGTGCTGTAACTAACAGTAAATACAAGGTGCACAATTTCTATCTGTGTATATTGAAGTCTTAATTTATAATGTACATATTTAAGATTGTAAACTAATGTATATATGTGTTTAAATTAAATTCATTATTAATATTTATATTTTACTAATAATAATAATAAAAATTGTAGCAGAACTTAATACAGTTCACTGGGATTTCCTTTATCTTATTAAATGAAATCCTTTCCTGTATCTTATTAAATGATGCTATACAACAAAAATATTAAGTATTTTTAGGAAAAATAAAATTATGTGCAAAAACGAGAACAAATTAGTACCAACGAAAAACTTTAGCACCAGCAAAACTTTTAGCAAAACTGTCGTTTGGCTGTCATGATTAGCATTTTTACCTCTGGCCATCTGGATACTAAACCATGAGCAACGGCTGTTTGCCGTGACGTCACCATGAGTTAGCCAATGACGAACGAGAACAAAGGCTGTTTGGCCGTCTGATTGGACTAGCCCAGTCACGTGATACGCACGTCACAGCAAACAGACATTGCGTGTGGTATAAGCTGTGGGCTTACAAGGTCTATGTTCGGCGATTATGAGAGTACACTAGCCCAGTCTGGTCCCCATACGTTCTTAAGGATATTGGCCACCTTGAATACATCCGGCGACGTGTTACCAACTCTTTGTCAGGCTTGTGGCATTCAGTCTATCGTTTGTGTCTTACTCAGCTGTGCTTGGGCTATTTGGAACACCATTGACGTAAGGTCGATATCATTTTGGCGTAAAAATTCTTCGGGGTTTTCTGCCCATTAAGATAAATTATTTGAATTTAGTCCAGCTACTTGGGTTCGTGGGCACCCCTACTAACTCATCATTCCTACTACGAGACTTGACTGCAGTCAATACTTCTTTGCTGTAAGGGTGGTCCCTGCTTAGAATTTCCTGTCTCAGCAGACAATAATATGGCACCATCCGTGAATGTGTTCAAGCAAACGTTAAGCACACACCACTTAACTGGATTTCTTAAAAGATCAAAATTTTGTGTTAACTTTTAACATTTAACGCTTTGTTTTGACAATCTCTCATGGACAGTCTCTTCATTTTTTAACTGCAGCCAGGTGAATCATTTAATTTAAATTATTTTATTTTTATTATGATGTTCTACATACGTAAAGGCTTTTAAATTCTTTACATTCTTTTACATACTTCATTCACTTTTTTGTTATATGACAGTTGGTCATACACCCTTTTTTCTTTTCCACTCGACTGGTGATACCATCAGGGATCTTTGTGTCCATGGCAGGTCTAACCTTGGTGGTAAAACACAGGAGATCCTATCCCTATTTCCTAATTCTGTCCCACCTCTCCATTGGCCATTCATTGTTTGAATTTCTTTAATTTTTTTACCTACTCACAAGCTTTTTAAATTTGTGTATCACGCATCAGTTTTCACCTTGGCACCTTCCCATTCACTTTTTATTTTTTCTTATTTTTTCACACGCATCTTACTGCTGCCTCGTTTTAGGCTGGCAGTCAGCTATCCCCGTGATCCTTGCAAAATTGCTTCCGACAACAAATTGCTTGTTATTATTGTATTTTTGTTATTATTATCATATAAATGAAAAAACACACTATGGCAGTTAAGTAAGAAGGAACTAAATAACATTAATTTAAACAAGCGATACAGTACACTAAAAACCTTCTGCAATAAAATATTAAAAATGATAGATATAACTTCTTTAACCATTTAAGTGTTACGTTAATTTTATATCTCCACAAAAGTAGGGGTAACCTGGACGGGACTCGAACTAGCAACTTGAAGGAGCTCTTTATTGTGAGGCACATGCCTCTGTAAACTCGGCCACGGCTGTCTCTAGAATCGGCTTGTTAAGGGACCCTAGTAGTGTTGTCATTCTCCATCGTTGTCCATCTCGAGCATAGTTTGGACTCTGTTTTTAATACTTAAATCTGTGCTTGTGTTTGGCTCGAGTTTGCTGACGCATAGCACTTAAAAGGTTGACTTGTGTTTTAAAAAATTCTTCCTTAACCCTTTAAGGGCTACGTTAATTTTATATCTCCACAAAACGTGAGGCTCTTATCTCTTTAACGTGAGGCTCACTTCTACCAACTTGGCCATGGCCCTTTCTAAAGTCGGCTTGTTAAGGGAACCTAGTGTTGTTGTCATCTCCCCATTGTTGCCCATCTCGCGCATAGTTCACACACAACACAACTGCATTCCTTGTAGTCCTTGTGGTGCTATGTAACACAATACACAAATAAATAAATATTTTCTCATTACCAAATAAGTCAAATAAAAACCACCTCGTATTAAGTCATTTTAAGTGCATGATGCCTCATTTTAGGAAAATACTGCCACACTATTTACTGGAGTAAGTAAATAGTGGCAAACAACTAGAATATTTAAACACTGACAGATATTATTAAATTATAGCAACTTTCCGCTTTTGGAATCACATAGAAGTATTAGTTTACAGTGCTGAAGTTTTTTTCTTAATTTAAATCTAAAAAAGTGGTTTTATGCTTCAGATAAATACCTCAATTGCTACATGCTGTGTGTATGACAAATCCTGATTTCCTTTTCAGTATAAATTCGTCAATAGACCAGACTCTCCATGTGTGTCTCAATCACAACTTCACACGTGTTTGGAGCAGTGCAGTCTCAAACTGTATAGGAAGATGCCTTGCAAGTAAGAAGGAATTTTTTTCTCGCCCCTTATCATCCTTAGAAGAATTGTATGCAAATGTGTGTCATTCGTTTAACAAATCCAGAAACAATTTGAACAAGATTTCACTGACTGCAAAAACTGTTGGGTTAAACAAATAATAACACACCACTACCTATTACCCTGCCGATGAACTGCTTACTTTGTAAGCTGCACAAAATTAGCTATTAAGAACAAAGGGACAATTTGCTTAATTTCCTTTTTTGCTAGCATGCCAATGAATTCAACCTATGAAATTGTAACATTGTTGTTTTCATCATGTGCACTTAATGGCTTACTTGTATGACATTCTCTAAAAGTGCTTTTGTGTGTTTACTTTGTAGGTCAGCATTTTAAAAGAATTTTCTCCACAATTCCCTCCACCCAAAAATAAAAATAATAATTTTTTGTGTTTGAATTTCACTCTCAGAATAAAACGTATCCGTCAATTTGTCTACAATAGCCACTACAAAGCATGTTTTTAGAAATGAAAAGACGGTGGTTTCACACAGGTGCTACAAATGAAAACACGAGTGTTACAACATGGGTGTTTACATGACATGAGAACCGGGCATGACCAAGGATTGGAATTTATAACAGTCCATGTTAATCTCCTTATGTCAGTTCCCCGGGCCTATGTGTGTTATTGATGAATGTCGGTCTTCTGCCTAGCTGCGTGTTCAAATGGAATTAGTTAAAAATCATGCAAACAAATACATGCACTTGGTGAGGTACATTATTTTGAGGATTATTTACCCTAATTTCAAAAAGCACCAAGATGAATTACGAAGAGTTGTAGGTGCAATCTTTCTTGGCATACGCGAAGCAATATCTAATGCAACATTTGTCTAAAGACGATTTGGTTCAGAACTGGAAACACCTAACAAAAGAGACTTGGCAGCTATAGATCAAAGAAAGCAATACGAATGGGGATCATGACACCCATGAAGAAACAAGGATTCCCATCCATCAGAGGCACTTTTAGGAGGTCATGAAAACGTGCTGTAGGTGACTGTGCCGTTAAACCATGTGACGCCATCAAGAAGTAATTACGTTTTGTTTTTAACTATCATTCTTTCTATTTCATTAGGTTTCCCTTCATGCCTTCTGAACTAGAACTTCCAACATGTTCCCATTTAAAACACAATATGGGAAGGGAACTTTTACATGCCAAGAACATTTTTTTAAAAATTACTCCACAAATTCTAGACTGTCATTGTGGATACATGTGTGAGCAAATTAAGTTTGATGTTGCAGTTGATCCAAACGAAATATTGAACGATTCAAGTAATTTGACATTCTATTTCCGGCAGGACTATGCCACAGTCATATCTGAGAGACTAATTTACGATATATTTTCGTTGCTGTCAGATGTTGGAGGAAATTTGGGCTTGTGTTTTGGTTTATCAGTGCTCGACATTGTGTACTCGCTCCATTCCATTTTTCTTAGAAAAAGTTCTTACAAAAAGTCATTTTTTAGTGAAAATGACCCGATATTCAGAATTGTTCACAAAGTCTTTTGTCACGTTCTTAACTCAGATAAGTCTGCATGTGAGAAGTCAGAGTTGAAGCAAAACTACCGACTCGGATACCAATTCATTTCTGGTATGGTGTGCACCCTGTTTGCATCATGCATTATTTTTCTTAGAATTCAACACTACTTCGGTTATCCAATGCACACAATACTTGAAGTACAGTCAAATCCTTACGTTCAGTACCCAGTTATTACAGCATGTTGGGACAGCCAATTAATTATTAACAGAAGAAAGATGATACAAAGAAAGAAGAAATTACCAAATTGGTGCAATGTTTCAATGCTTGATCTCATGGATCCACCATTTTCAATGACTGCAGAAAAAATCTGGAATATGGCTAATCCTTTTAGTGAGCGTATACCATGGACTTATGTAAGTAAAAATACTGAAGTATGCTTTTAGATGAAATGGATCAGTTATCTTTTACAACTTTACTTTACATGTTTTTGTAATCAGTGGGAATCCCCTTTTTCCCACTGATGTCAGCCTCCTTTACGTCCAAACGCTTTCGACACTGTTCCCCACAGTCTTACCCTCAGAAAACTTGAAAGTCGCAGCATCGCTAGAAACCTATTTGATTGGCTTAGAAGATTTCTCTCTTACTTAAACCAGCAAGTGGTTTACGAACGACGTGCTTCAGAATAACTCAGTTCTTAGCTTTGTTTCTACTGGGAACAGATTTTGGTCCCCTGGTTTTCTGACTTATCAACAATCTGCCTGACTTAGGTTAATCTAAGTGTATACAGCCTCTTCATTGGTAATGACATATAGTTCATACATTCTCACATTGAAGATTGTCACATCATTCAATGTGACCTTAACCAGTTCAGTAGCGGGGCCTTGGACAAAGGCATGAATATAAATGCTAGCAAGTGCGAAGAGCTTCATATTAGCCCAATAACTTCCATGCTACCTATTTTATTGGAACTAAACAGCTTCCTGAAGTGCCTGAGGCCCAAGTCCTTGGTGTGACATTTGTCTCTAAGCTAAAGGTCTACAGGCTATGTGCTAATTTACTACTTTGCCATATATAGAAGCATTTTTCCTTCTTCAGCCCCACCTCCCTTAAAACACTTTATATTTCATGCAACAGGCCACATTTTGAATACTGTATCCTGAGTAGAGCCCTCAACTTATTGAAGACTGGCAGCTCCTAGAGGCCATTCAGAGACACTTTAACAAACTTCTACCACGATTCTGGGCGCGCCAATACAATTCAAGACTCAGGGAACGTCCATTGCGTGAGAAGTGATCTATTTCTTACCTACGAAAGTCTGAGTGGGAGTAACCATTACTTAGGCTGTCGAGCACTTCATCTTGTTCCACCCTTTCACCATTGGCACTCATGAGCACTGCCCCAAGCTCAAGTGCACACGTGTGAATGCTAATGTTACGAATCACTTATCGTACGTACCGTGTGATTGGCTACTGGAACAATCTACCACAGAAAGTTGTAGAAGCCAGATCTGTTAATGGCTGAAAGGCTGCCTATGACAAAATACTTTCGTCTCTGCTTCATCCAAACATTCAATCCAGGCTTTGATAGTGATTTATGTTTATGTTTAGAACTTTTACATATTTGCTGTTCAGAAGAGGTTAGGCCTTTCACATCCTCCACCAGAAATGTCTTCACAGTCTTTTTATTTTCTTACGCTTAAAAAATTAAACTCATGAGGATACCAAACACTTGTTAGCAAAAAAAAATACAAATTTTAGTTTGGAGATGAAATGTAAGGTTTACCAACATATTGTAATATTATGAGAGTAATACAGGTAATTATGGTCCAGGATGAAAAGACATTGAACCAAATGAATAACATTTTTTTAGCAGTAAATAAGTTTTCATCCACAAGGAAGGGGATGATGGCGTTGTTATTAGGAATTGCTAGTTTCCGACTAGTGATGCTTTCGTGACTGACCTGTTGTTATGCTAATTATGTTACAACAGCAGTAGACGTAATGGTGTCATACCCACCATTTTGGAACATTCTGAACATGGTACTTACTTTCTACCTCCAAGAAATGCACCAAAGATTCTGAGATAAATCTAGACGTCATTGTTGTTGCATCTGAGAATTGCAATATTCCATCCTTTGTGGTACTGTAAATTGCATCCTTCCAAATAGTGATACCATAAACACATACACTCCTCGTGTGGTAAATCCATTGTTAAATGGGATGGACCTTTACCCGAATGTGAGCCAACACACAAAATTCCAACGTTATTTCTTAGTGATAGGTATTTTACTCAAGGTAAAGTGTAACAGTATTGATAAGCAGTAAAACAATATTTATTAATTTTTCTGAATTAAAAATACTTTGATGAGTGTTTTAAAGGCCATCGGATAGGCATAAACGTACATCTCACTCAGAGGCACCATACTCCCAATTTTCTCACTCTTATCCGACAGTTTCCTCTCTAATACGTTCAATTTGCAATAAATCTCGAAAACATCCTGCATCTGTCAAGACACGATTATGTAAGGTTAACTTCTCATGAAATTGCCGCTATTAGTTTAGCCATTATGAATTACGTTCCACAATGTAATCATGTTGCTGCTGAAGGTATTTAGTCACAACTGAATTTTCAAAACTTTCAAGATTGAATTCGTTTTGCTAAAAGCATCTTGGTGTATTTAACATTGTGCGAAATTCGATGTGTTCCTTGCCATTTATATCTGGTAACGAAAATTTAAACATAAGTTTATTCCACTCTTCGTCCCATTGTTGGTTTGATATCTCCGTTGGCCTTGATGGTTTGGTGGAACTTGTCCTAGATCCTAAAATGGCGTGCAATGTCTCGATAGGATCTGGATTCTGATTGTTTGATGCGTGTCGCATCTCGATTTTGTCTGAGTAGTGGACACGTGTAGTTCATGTCGTGTCGTGTTGTCTCTTGCTGCTGTAAGCTTGCATCATTGACGTGTGGCTTTGTTCCGGTAGGCATTGTTTCGGTTGCCATATTTGCAACACTTGAAGATGTTAACTCATCACCCACGTCTTCGTATTCGATTTCTGCATTTATGTAGTGGCATAAATTCATACCAACTGGGATGCATAGATCTTCAGTAATGTTGATAACAATGATAGGAATTACGCCAGTTAGTGATGTGTTAACTAAACATTGTGCTAAACAAAGTTGAAAATCGGCACACTGAGGAATGAACACTCTGGTCTGTTTTTCCGGATATCCGATGCGTACTTCGCCTTTTACTTGTGTTTCAAAATTACTAGTAAATACAACATACTTGAATAAAGAAACGGGAATTTCTTCATAAAAATTGAGGGGGTTCCAATTTGCTTTGAGGTCATTGGGTAATTGCTCAACTGAAGCAATTATTTTGGTTGCGGTGTAAGCGTCTGCTCTATTAAAAGTTAGGAAATTAATAATTTCACGATTAATGATTGAACGTTTTCCAAGCCTCGAATGAGGAGGAAGAAAATTTAAAATGCAAATTTCCAATCTCCAAAATTGCCTGGTTACAATTTAGCTAAACTACATCTGGTTGTTGTGATAACCAGTCAAATCTTAAAAGGATATGAATTTTGCCAAAAGAACCGTCGGGAATGATTCTAAATTGCTGCTTAATAGAAAATCCACATTTCAAGATTTCGGCTGTAAATGTTTCGTCCACTCGCATATTTTTACTGCCAACTCCTATTAAAATAACGGCAGTAGTTAATTTACATGAGGGACAAGTAAACTTTCACTAGCAGTTGAATTTTCAATTAACGAAACTCCACAACCAGAATCGAAAAGTGCTAAGTTTTGGTGTTTACCAAATTCAAAAATTAATTTAGGTCTAGCACATGCCGTCTTTGTGGCGTACCAACACAGTTGATAGGCGTTTCTCTGATGTGTTCGAGTTTGGTTGACTTGCTTGTTCCGCTGCTTCATCTGTGTAACCTGCAGTATCAATCTTCTCCGCTAGATGGAGTTGAAGTGGAGCTAGGCGAAATTCATGCAGTAAATCGCTGACAACTGGAATATTGACGTGTCCTTGCTGCTTTTTCTCACAGTCTCTGGGGTTTAGAACGATTGGTAGCACTGTCCCAACAAATTAAACAAATTGTAGGTGCAGTTGCTAACAAAGGGATCCTAATTTTCCAATCATGCTTATTTTGGTTGGAAATTTGGATCGATTGTCTGGAAGAATTTAATTATTGCTTATTAAGTGTCCCTTTGCTCGTTAGAGTCACTCACACGTCGAAATTCTACTTTGCATTTTTCCTATCAGTTCAACATAATGGGTTTGTATGTGCTAACGTATGTAGTTCAATTCCGTGTGAAAGTTAGTGGAGTCAATACTGTTCTCAAATAAGGTCAAAATCATAGAATGACAAGAAAGTTTATTCACTTACTAAAGTTTGCACATTAGAGCATACGTCGGGTGCAACGAACTTATTGAGATGATTGCACCCAAACATGACACAAGTCTAGGTAAAGTTAGAGTCCTATCACTTAATGCTAAATTTCTTTTGATTCTAGTCTACTTTGCAGTATAAATCGAGCAAAAGTTCAACTGCTAATTCTTCGGAATGTACAGTTTTACATTTGAAAAGATCATTCATCATTTGGCGAGAATAAAGAAGGGTGGGGGGTTCAGGATTTACGGCACTCACAGGGCAAACAATTCGGTTGTTTGCTTGAGAGTAACCAGCCAGCTCGAAAAACCTGCTTCTTTTCGGGCTATGACTTCGTTTTTTGGATTATGATAATTTGACTGTCCTGGGTGGAACGGTGACTAGGTAGGTCGCTGCTGTTGCTGCTGCCTTTAGGAAAGTTGGGAGCTTGATGGTATTAAACATTACTGTTACGGTTATTGTTATTGTTATGATGCTGTTGATAACGATTAAGATTTAATTGAGAGTTATCCCTCGTTCCTCAATTTTGGCCTTGGTTTCTATCCCCTCCTTGTTTGGGAAAAATACCAAGAGAGGAAAGTCGAATCTTGTTTCGTTCCTGACTTTTTCTGCAAATTGTCTTTACTAGTTCTATACTAAAATTTCTTGTGTTTACCGCCTAAACATCGGCAACAATACGATGAATCTAGAGATTAGGCGTTGATGTCACTAACCCTAGCTTCGTTTATAGCTTCCTTATTTCCTGAGGTTTAACCCCCTTTTTAGTTTTCTCGATTTCCTGGAGCACTATAGCCAAATTGGAAGATGCAATGCTGGCCATGGGCTTAGAAGGAGAATTGAACAAATGGCTGTGACTGTGACTGTGACAGTGTATCACCGTCTCTGTAATTAATTAAGGCTTTCTACGTAACATTCCATAGCCTCCAAAGTTAGGACGAATGACCAAGCTGTCGACGCGCCATTATCCCCCATCCCCCCCCCCCCCCCCCGAATGCAAACAAAATGATTGCTTAAATTGTTCGGCATTGCTGCCTGGAAAATACTGCGGAGACCCTTGTCTTTAGATACAACTTTAATTAAGCGTTCGAGTTCAGTATCTTGGGGTTTTGGCATCCAAATTTCCGAAGCCATGATGTCGAGACGATCAGGAAAACTTTTGATAGATTCGTTAGTTTCTAAATTAGCTTTATGGAATTTAGTACGGGTTGCTTCATGACCTCCTACTCCAAATCATTCAATGACAGTGGATTTAAATTTTCCCCAATCATTAAGGTTGGCTACTGACTGGCTAGTGGAACGTGGTATCGGGGGGAAGAGGGGAGGTTAAAATTCTCCTGTTCCAGAAGTTTCTTTGTTAGGTGCTGCTAAAAGTTAAACCGAACCTGCCTCTGTGCCATATTTAATTTATCAAGCTGCAGCTTCCTGTAAACAGTATGGCCTAATCATGTCAAGCTGTTAAAATCACTGCAGCTGGTCATACAGTTAGAACCTTCAGAAGTCTAAAAATGTATTTTTTACCTGGCCTAACATGTTGCGTAACACCTCTCTATACAACATTGCTACCATCATTTACCAGGAGCAATAATAACATTACTAAGTAATTTAAATTATGAATATTAAATTATGCATAACCCAATAGTCTTTATACCACAGCTGTGACGTCACGCTAACTCAATGCCATGCTAAATTTCTGTAGGTTAAATCCCGTTAACCATGAGCGGAAGTGTGTGTCATCGCAAAAAGTGTGGGTTATCAAGTTACCCCACACTTTTGCTGATAACCCACACTTTTATCGATAACTCAACACTTTTGACACTTTCGGACCACGCGACGTCCGCACACACCACACAAAAACTTGCCGGGATATCCCAAATGAAATCCTTTACCTGCTAACGCTCACATGTCTGGCTGGCCCATTCCAAGTTTATTTCCTCCGTCTAACTCTTCTCTCTCCCCCCTCCACAACCTAAAATGGAATGACCTTCATTCCTACCAATACACCTATTAGGCTATTACCGCTGATTTGAAACAGTTCCCAAGCTACAAACGCACAAAAAGAATTACTCACCTTGTCAGAATGTCGGCACAATGTCCTTCTATCCCTGATTCCTCACATATTGAAGTTTATTCTCTCCGAACAGAACGAGCGAGCTCGCTTACCAGCCAAACCTTGCGAAACGACGCGTCTTCTAACTCCCGCCTCCCACTCCCACATTTCACAAACTTGAGCGTAGCCTACAGTCTGCCTACCTGCCAAAGGAATCGTCCGTCTAATACCGACCTCCCTCTCCACAAACTAAAATGAAATGACCTTCATTCATTTGACATAAGGTATTATCGTATTTCTTGAAGCAATTTTCACAAACACAAAACGTTTTAATTAAATAAGATTAGCTTGACATCCCAACCGTGATATAAACAATTTATTGTTTAAATCGAGCTGTTATTGATTTTTAACCAACGGGTGTCATTATTGTCCGGCTCTCGTATGCAAATGGTCTCGGGAGCAAATGGTCTCGGGATCAGCCCTCGACCTATTTGCATATTCTAGCCCGTCAATAATCACACCCGTTGGTTAAAAATCGATAACCACTCGATTTTAACCAATAACTATTATATAATGATAAATAATAATGATGAATTATCCACAATAAATTATAATTTAGCCTACTGGAAGAAACTAAAGCAAGCTCAAATTGCCAGAGTTACTAGCCACCAAGAAGTACAAAAATTAGGCTTCTGGGTATAATACCAGAACATTTTAAACACAGAACGTTTTGTGAAAACTGTTCCAAACTAAGAAATTAACTTATATATATTGTTATTTCCAGACTGTTAACCAAACAATAACTGATTTCCAACTGCCATACGGTACCTGCTTTACACACAGAACAGGTATGTTTAAGAAGGAAGCAATCTACTGAAATGAAAATTGTGAAGATCAAAAGAGCTCACCAAGTATGGTTTGCATTGCAGCGCTTATTTTTTCAAACTATTGTAATAAATTTTGTAACAACATAGCTTCTCAGAGGAACTAAGAAGGTTGCCATAAAAATGAAAGCCTCGGGTACTTCGTTTTTTAATGTAGAATTTCGTGATTATTTTTTCTTTATCCTGGGTAATAATTATGAGAAGTTCTTAAATTGAAATTAATTTACATAGGAAGTCAAAAGCTTAACTCCTGGGCCCACCATCACTTATCATGAAGTACATAAAACGTGGATGAAAGGTACTACATCCGACAAATAAAAACTTTATTTCAACAACTGTAAAGACCACAGAACAACTGTGGACTTGAGCTTTAGGCACTTGCATTACGAAAGCTACGAGAACCATTAAAATATTAGCTTTACCTAGAACGTATTGACTATTTTTGCCATTTAAAATACCGAGCTGGATAATCCTAGCATTTAAGATTAACGGATACTTCAGTTAAAAGTGTCACGGTTCTCTATCACTGCAGCCTCCAGGATGCTCACGTCCCTCTAAATTCCGAGAGATATGCATTTCTGAACTTGAATACAAATTTCGTTATAGGCAGGTACATCAGCTTATACAGAATGGTGCAGCAATTTAGACACTTGTGCTATGACAGCAATGATTTGAGTTTCGACCTGGCTCGGTTAAAAAAGCTTATCCTCTCTGCATGTTGTAAATTTCCAATAATCCGAGAAACTTGAAATTGTGAACGTTCATGTCAAACTGAAATTCATATCACCCATTCCAGCTAATACTAACCTACATGTCACTGTTTGCTCATTGGTGACAGGAAAATGAATGTGAAGTTGGCCAGGGAGAAAGTCGAATTATTTCTGATATAAAAAGGATAAAGAACGATGACAACGGTGAAACCAATACGGTTTCAGCAAGCAAAAGAGCAGTTGTTTGGGGCTCCATTCAACTGAATGGTTGACACACAGGCCTAGGACAATTGTAACAAATTGATCATTTAATATCATTTAATATTCTTTACTGACGAGCCCAAACAAAGGCGATACAGTTTGTCTAGAGGTCTTTGTGGGTGAGAGCTAATTGATATTAAAAAATGATGATGCCAAATACGAAATTGCTGAGAGCAAAACTTAAATTTAAAAAATATAGAATTTGGCCCTTGGATTTCCTTGGACGACTTGTGGCTTAGCTGGATGGACAGTTGGTTGGATGTCTATAGTGAAAAATGGACAAAATGATGCACAAATTTACCACAAATTTTATAAAATCAAAAAATGCAGAAAAAAAGGAACACGAGGCAAAGGATTTTACTTAAGGCCACTCAACGTTCAAGCAACTTTAGTAAACCTTTAACAAACTTCGATTTTAAACCATCTGGCAAAAATAATGAAAATTCCAGAGTTTACATGGCCTTTTCGAAAAGACACTCTACCCTTCGCACTGCAAACTATTGGAAAAAAATGCAGTCGTTAGTTTAGAAGATTTTCATGAAGGAAATGGAATTCACTGGGTAGCCTACTCAACAGTTAATGGAACTCCCTATTATTTGGATAGCTTCAGAACTTGGGTTGCCAGTCTGCAACCCACTCCATAAATACATGAAGTCGATAATTAAACGCTATTACAAAGTAACCATCGAATTTGAAGTGGTCACTTTTGAGTATTTTTTTTAAGTTCCCTGTGTGAGGGCCATAACTATGAAGCTATTATAGAAAGGATTGGACGAACTGATTTTCTTTGACGATATTGTATAGAACAAATCTAGATGAAAATAAATGTGTTAGGCCTCAAAATATTTAGAAGTCAATATTGCAATCACTTGATTCTTTTTAACTATCTATGATCTAGCAGGAAGGCATGATGTCACTGCGCTGTCTCGTGTCACATTGGTATTTGTTTGTGTTGGGGTCCATAATTTGATAATCCAGAGTTTTCAGTCAATAGTAGATGTCGTAATATTTCATTTATTACTGACTGTTAACGCATAATCGAGAATATCCTTTACATTTCCGACCGACCGCTCTTTTTCATTGAGATCCTTTTTATTTACTAAAAGTGGATTGGTTGTCATAATGATTGCCCATATCTTTAATTATCATGGTCACTTATACCCTGGCGTAAGATTTCAAAAATGCAGATTTCAAAAACATATTTCAGTGTTTGCCCTACTTTACAGCAGTAAAGCAGTCATCATCTTTCACAGACTTTTTAACAGTAACTAAAAAGTCGTTATTTCCTCCTTTGCATCAGACAAGTATTTTAAGTTTTGGATCAACTCAGTGCAAAATTTCCTTTTCTGGTGAAAGAAGAATTGTACAAATATGCTTGGAGTTGATTGCCATTAGACTACATGAAATGGGAAGTGTTTCCTTAATGAACATCCAAGGACCATCATTTCTCCGAGTGGAAAACATCGTTGGAAGAGGCTTGAAGCTAGAGCTGGGTACGAAGTGGAAGTTTGATGAGTTGGTGAAAGCGCTACCCACAAAATACGGAAGGCCACAACAATGAGCAGCAGTTACGGATTCGAAAGCAGACGATGACGATGTAGTGCACACAAGAATCAACAAAACTTTTGTCGTAATGCCTGAGGAAGATGGCAGCCAGCCATTGAAAATTTGCAAGAAGTAGACATAGTCTTATTTGTGAAAATGAGCGGTAAATATATAAATTCTCTGAATTATGACTCTGAAATATTACAAATATAATTTAGAAGAGAGTCTGGAATTTGAAACTATTTCTATTACTATTTCTTTTGTTGCTGCCTCATTAGGTAAAGTACGCTCAGTGAGCTTTCTAATCGACTTGCATGCAGCATTGAAGTACGCTTTTTGACTGTCATTCAATAAATTTTTTTTTCAATTTACACTTTAGTGGCATTGACAATAGAATGGGACAAGAGCTCTTGGCAATAAACTCTCCGAGAGCTTTCAGCAAGAACAGCTACAGAATGCGGCAATAACTTTTTGTATGTCGCTTTAAGGAATGACTTGTTTAGTCTTTCCATTAGGTCGTTCACTTGGGGCCAATATGGTGTCAATTGACGGTGTTTTATTCAACATTCCATAACGTAACACGGCTGACGAAAGTTGTGTGCCATTGTAGGTTTTCTAATTTTCCATGTAGCCCTATCTTGAAAACACGTCCTCGAGACAACTTCCAATTACTGCTGTTATTACAGTTTTGCTCACTTTAAATTCTTTCCATCAAGAGTAACAGTTCAATAACAGATGATAATTTATACTCTCCAGTCGTTAAAGGCCTGCGTTCTCGTTTGTGTGACATTTCTTTTCTGTGTGTCATCACTTGACAGGCATGGCACCACTTGACAGGCATGGCTGTTGCAAATCAGTTTTTCAGTGTTGTCGTCTATACTAGGCCACCAAACTTTTCCTTTCATCATCTGTTTCAACTTTATAATCATAAAGTAGGCTTCGTGGGCAGCATGAAACAGTCTACTTTGTAGCATAACTGAACAACGACTTCTTGAGCCTAAGAGCAAAATTCTGTATATTTCCGACAGTTCTTCCTGAATTCGTTGATATCTCCCATCATCTTTGTGCCATTTACCTGTGTTTAAAGTTGTCTTAACTCATGATAGTTATTCGTCTTCCATTGTTGCTTGTGCTACTTCTTCTAGCATTACAGCAATTGACTTTGCAAGTTACAGAATAGGGGTAAAATACTCTTCTGATACACTTGTCCTTCTATTTGCTTCGGATGGCTCATCGGATGGAAGTCTCGATAATGGTTCTGCGGCATGAAAGTTTTCCAAGTCGAAACTTCACTGTGAACTTGTAAAGCATTAGCCTGAGTAGCCATCTTACTACTTGCACGCCTCAATTCGATTTTAGGACATACATTTTTTTATTGGTTTGTGGTCAGTTTTGATTGGAAACATATTTCATCACACCAAACCAAAGATAAGGCTTCTTTCTCCATCTGTAAGTATATTTTTTCTCCATGTCTGTTAGTGCCCTGCTAACACAGTACTGGTAGAAATTTGTTGCCATCCTTGGTTTGCAGTAGAACTCCTTCAACTCACATTTGAAGCACGTCGGCTGCCAATCTGATTTTGGCATTCTTGTTGTAAAATGCTGATTCGTTGTTTGTAGTTAAGCAGTGTTTTAGTTCAAGAAAGGCACCATCTTTGTCTGGTCCACAATTCCAAGAAACATTTATCTTGTTTAATTCTCTTAATGTTGCAGTTTTATGTAGCTAGATCTTCTATGATTACATATTTCCTAAGCCAAGGAATTCTCTTAGCTCTGTAGCATTATGTGGGGTTCTCAAATTACGAATAGTTTCGACTTTGTTGTGCTGGGGATGATTTCTCGACCAATTATGGTCTGTCCCATAAAATCAAGCTTTGATAGTTCAAACTGACACTTCTGTTGATTTAATGTCTTTCCTATTCTCTCCCAACCTTCGTAGTACGTTGTCCAGATGTTTATCATGGTCTTCTTGATTCCTACCATACACTATGGTGTTATCAGAAGTATTTCTTATGCCTGTCAGTACTTCTAGTACCTTTGACATCATTTTAAAAAGATTTCTGGGCCACTGGTAACTCCACACATAACCTGATTGAAACAAAACGTTCCTTTCTATGTTACAAACGTAGTTACTTCTCTCGACTGTTTGTATGATTCAATTTGGTGGTACCCGTCATTCAACTCAAGTTCTTTAATAACTTGAAATTCCTGCCATTTCTTCCAGTGTTTCTTCTATAGTAGGCATTTGACATAGTTCCCGCTGAACGGCTTTGTTTGCCATCCTCATATCCACACAGTTTCGTATCCTGTTGACTTTCCTATTATCAAGAATTCATAGGGGTTAAATTCATGCTACTGTAGGTGATTACCAGGTTGTTGGGCTCGTCACTGGTTCTATGATATCTGCCGCTATTAGATGCAGTAGTTCTTGTTCAGCTAGCTTGCGCAACTGAGATGGGATTCTTCCAGGATTTTGAACAAATGGATATATTGCTTCATGGACATGGAGGTGGGATTTGTAACCCTTAAGTTTACGAATACCATGAAATAGCTTTTCACGTTTATTTATTACCATAGCCTTATTTGATTGGATGCTGTGAACTTAATTAAAGTTTGCTTGCTTAGAATTGGTACATTTTATTTCCTATGTTGTATACTAATGCTCCAGTGTCTGGTGTAACTCTTTCCTGCAATGTCAACGGCTATTTCGTACACAGTTTCTACACTATCAGCAGAAAATACAGTTTGATCAAAATCATGGCCTGAAACATTTTCTTAACATTTGTTTTCAACTGTTATTATTTCTCGTGCATGTTGTTTGTATTGTGTAGGCTTAGATTTGTTCTTCGTTCTGCATACAATACCAAAATATCACTTTAACCCACATTTTACACATGGTTATCGCAGTTATTTTACACTCGCAAACAAAATGTCCCCCTTTTGCACAACAGCAAAAGATTGCGCATCATTTTTGTGTCCAGCGCTTTTTTTAGTGTTGCTTTGGTACCAACACTTGTTGTAGCTGTATCTGGTGGCTGGTAGAGATTTATTCATTGTCTCTGATTTAGAAAAATTAACTGTAGATGTTTTGGGTTCTACATGCCGGATAACTCAGCCGCACAACCATTAGATGTTAAACAACGGTTTATTGGGCACTGAATATGAATGCGAGCTACATGTTTCAAACAACGCCATGTCGCTTACAACAACTACAACAATCATACTGGTGGGAAGCCAGTTGCTTAGCAACCGGTGAACATGGTTACGCAGCAGCATTGCTAGAGGGTGATTCCACCTGAGGATAGATCTTAAATGGGGGTTACCTCGTGACACACTCCCCTTCGCCGAAATCGTCCTCCGGGCGATTATAACAAATCCTATTACATCTTACGATTTGTATACACAAACTGAAATTTACAACCGTCAACCATCTTAAGGTTTCAACTTTTGTGACTCGTATAACAACCTAAGATTCCAATTTGCTTATTTCACACTTTTACAAACCGTATACCATCTTAAGGTTTGAACTTTTGCGAATCGTATAACAACTTATGATTCTAAATTGCTAAATTCACACTTTTACAAACCGTATACCATCATAAGGTTTTAATCTTGGTAATTATTAAACTTTAACATTTTACGATTAGAATACACAAGAATTTCCAAACCGTCAACCATCTTAAGGTTTAATATGTTTAACAATTCGATGAAATTCCCACCGTGTATGAACTTAAGGTTTGGATTTCCACATGCTTTTGTGTTACTTAGGATAAATCTGAACTTGGTAAATTAACAGTCATGCTACATGTATACCTTCGAGTATCATATTACTTCATCGTACCATAAAATTCCAACCTTGATCTGAATGCCTTATTCCTACCCCCTTTCTTTGGCCCAACTCCAGTTCCCGTTTTTACTGAATGTGGAATGCTGGCGCCTTGACAACTTTTTCACCTTTCCCTGTTGCCCTGCGAGTTTGGGATCAACGTCCTGCTATAGCAGTTCCAGAACTAAACCATTCCCTGTGATGAGATCCAACCCTGTGAATTTCAATCCCTGACACCATCCCGTTAAAATTTTACCCACAAGCCTCTTATCTGATACACTCCGTTGATAATATACATGACTCTTACTAGTTACCACTTAACCTACAATTGATTTGTACAATGAGACATATTAGACAACTAGTCCATATTAGTTTCAACAAGCAAAGAATTCCACTCGAACTGTGGCACCGACGGGAACAGCTCAGTCAGAGGGTTGAAATCTTTATCCTCTGTGGTGTCTTCGCAGCCGATCTTATTCACTCTGTAATGCAGAGGCTCATGACGGTTTCGCTGGGGTCTTGCTTTGTGCGCGAGTCTTCCTGTTGCTGGTACTTTGTGACATGTGAATTTTGGAACTGGCGTCAACAGTATTGGAGGTGCCTCACTGTTACACTCGCTTACATGATCCGAAGCATCCTGCCGAACACCAACTGAAGCACTTGGTGCCACTGCACCGAAGTTCGGAGAGCCTTGGGGTTGCACGGAAAGTTTATGGTTGCCCTGCTCAACGGCTGTAGCGACGGGTACATTGTCACCACTACCTTGTGATTCACCAACGGAAAGTCTGTTAAGTGATTCACTACTGACACAACAGAGTGTGCTCTTCACCATGATTGGTGCCCAGTCCAGTGCTGACGGAGCAATGTCGAACACATGAGAATGATGACACACTTCTTCTTTACGCGTGACGTGACGAATGTCTAAAAGAAACTGCGTCATCCGGTTTACAATCTCGTATGGTCCCATGAAATCTGGCTCCAAAATTACTGTTGATCCTTTCATCCTCCCGAACGGTGAGGATCTACGTGGTTATGAACTGTCGGTGGTAGGCGCGACTTGTGGTAAACCAGTTTCACTCTTGATCCCAATGGATAGTGAGGAATGCCCTGAAGCTCCTTCGTCCTCTGCCACAAGAACTTCATACCGCCTTGCAACTGGTCTGCATCTTCTGCCAAGATGTTGTCTAAGTGTTTACCATCATCAATTTCCTGTGGTATCCAATCTCCACGTACTACGTGACATATGTCTGGCGGGTAACCAGGTGCATAATTAAACTTTTGCGGAAGCTCTTTCTTGGTCAAGACGTTGTCTAAAGCCTTATAGTCATCGAATTCTTGTGGAAGCTCTTCTTCTGACCATTCGTCATCCATGGTGAAGGGATCGAAGTACGGCTCGATGTCCACAACATTGACTACACCTTCGTCTTCCGGGTGTGTCAATGTTCTGCACATGGTAATTCAACTCTCGTGTCCTTTCCAGGATTCTGTATGGTGCCAAGTATGCCGGTGATAGCTTCTTCGTTATCCCCTTACCTGCATTTGACAAAACTTGCGCCTTGTTCTTTACTAGCTTGTTCTCCTCGAAATGAGCATCTCGTCGTCTCTTATCATAGTTTATCTTCGTTACTCTTGCTGCTTCTGCCAGGTGCGCTCTTGCTAGATCCCTTGCCCCTGCTAGGTGTTGCTGATGCACCTGGAATTGATCTTCCTTCGTGTTTGTGCTGGTAAAGTAATCAACTTCGTTAGACTCCATGGATCTTTGCCATAAAGCAGGAAGTGCGGCATGTTCCTTGTGCTTGCATGTGGGACTGTTCGGAATGCTACTTCTAAGTTTGGCAAGAGTAGCCCCCAGGCATTGTGTTTCTGGTTCACAAA
This sequence comes from Lithobius niger, assembly GCA_023313725.1. Lineage (NCBI taxonomy): Eukaryota > Metazoa > Arthropoda > Chilopoda > Lithobiomorpha > Lithobiidae > Lithobius > Lithobius niger. The sequence continues at coordinate 28,518 of JAHWFP010231740.1, read as the reverse complement.
CGTCCTAAGCGAGTTCTTTACTGACCTATTTACGCGTTCAGTTGCATTTGATTGCGCATGTCGTCTTCCTCAACTCCATGCCCAATAGCTGTCCCAGTTGCTGAAGCAACCTGGAGGCGAATACTGGTCCATTGTCTGAGATCAAAACTTTTGGTGGCCCATGCTCTCTCACTACTGCTTTGAAGAAATATACCGCTGCTCCCCTCATAGTTGCGAAGCATGTGGGAATGAACCATACCCATTTTGCAAAATAGTCCACAATGCTGAGAATGTAGCAGTTGCCTTGTGTCGTCTTTGGTAGTCAATCCCACATACTGGAAAGGTCGTGTCGCTATCACCGGAACCATCAATCCCTTCTTCGTTCTTTGAGTCGGCTTCGAAATCTGCCATTCATGACATGATCTCACATATAACTTTGTGTCACAAAAATCCCAGACCAAAATGGTACTGTCCTCAACCTCTCCATGGTCTTTGCTATACCCAAGTGTCCCGAATCCAGAGCATCGTGTTGATCTGCCAGGAAGGTGTGCCTGAGTGCTGCCAGAACATAAATCCTCAGCTGGTCAAATCTTCCACCTCGGTTTTTCGCCGCACGATCTACATAGTAGACGATGCCATCGTTCATGAATTTGGTGAGTCTGCTGAATGTGCTGTAACTTTGCTGCTGACAACTCCGCTGCATGTCTTCTCGGTGCTGTCAAGATGTCATAGATTCGTCTGATATCTTTGTCTTGCTTCTGCACTGCTCGCTGCTGATCTTTGTGTTGAGTCTTCAACTTTGGTTGCATGCGAATGTGATACAATTGTATGGGAGCTCTGGACAATGCGTCTGCGATAACATTAGTCTTCCTAGGCCTGTGTAGAACGTCATAATCATACATCTGCAATCGTAGTTCCCACCTTGCTGTTCGGCCAGTGTTCTTGCTGTTGCTCTGCACCCACTTCACAGCTTCACGATCTGTTAATAGTACAGAATGGTTACCCTCGAGAAAATGGCACCATCTATCGATTGCGGAGACCGCCGCCAACGCCGCTTTCTCAAAAGTTGAGTAGTTGGCCTCCTTCTTGCTTAGAGTCCTGCTGAAAACTTCCACTACACGAGTCTTCCCGTCCTTGACTTGCGTTAAAGCTGCTCCGATTCCTTCGTCGGACGTATCTGTTTCAACTCTGAATTCTTCACTGTAATCAGGAAGCTGCAAGCAATCTGTGGATATGTGCAGACCCTTTGCACTTTGTCACTCTTAGAATAGTCATCACCGGCAGACAAAAATTGCACTTCGCTCTCTTGAGGGTGAAACCAAGTTGTCGCAGTCTGTCAAAAATCTTCTGAATCGCAGCGAGCTGATCTTCCCACGATTTGGTGGCCACTATGATGTCATCAACATAGACGACACATACTTTCCCAATGCCAATGTGATGGTCCGTTGAAACTCCGCCGACGAGTTCTTTAGCCCAAATGTTAACACCTTCCAACGAAACAAACCTTCACTGCAAATGAAGCTAGTACACTCTCTGGATTCCTTCTCACAGTCTCTGTACCTTTTGTTGTAAACAAACATACCAACAGGGTTTAATAAAATGTTTATTACAAATTTGTATGTTTTTTCGTACAAATTTAGCAATTTTAATATGTCAAACAACGTAGGAAATCAAAAGAAATACGTGTACAGACAAAAAATTTCACTTATGATGCCTAAAACTTTAACAAATTAATTAATTAACTAAAGAAAATGGATTATAAATTCAAACAGTTTTTATGAAAAACATGAAATTTGGTATGGATGCACATGAAGGGAAACTGGAAAAAAATAGCTATGATAAGCTCATAGGAGCTGAGTTACCCCCAAAAACGGTGTTTTTTTTGGCTGTAACTCCTTAACCGTCAACAAATTAAAACTATAATGTGGAGCAAAAACGTTCAAAACCTCCTGCCCCCCCCCCCACCCAAAAAAAACGGTGTTTTTTTTGGCTGTAACAAATCAAAAGGATAATTTAAAGCAAATACATTCAGCATACAATCATGAACTGGAAAAGTGATATACATTTCTTATGGAAAAGCAACTATTGAACCCCAAAATCATAAAATATACCACCCTTAATTCGCGTGAATGCTCCTTTTTTCACATGGTTGTTAGTGATTTTCGTGTTCAATACACTCTTGCGATCTCTCTAATAACGCGAAATGGACATTCTTAGAATTTTCTAAAAGGTGAGAATTGTTTCTTTTCATCAATCCTAACCGAAATTGTTTAACCTAGATAGGGGACCGTTCTACCCCCATTGAAAGGTGAAGTGGTAATGGCGTAGCGGTGAAAGCATATGTTGATTTTGGAATTCAAAATACTCTTGCGAGCCCTCTAATAGCCCGATATGACAATGATTAGTATTTTCTGAAAGGTGGGACTCTATTCTTTCCATCAATTCTAACCGAAATTGTTTAGCTTAGACACAAATATAAATATGAGTATTACAATGGCTCTTTGAAACTGTAACTAGCTGCTACAAATAGGGGTAGGACGGTCCCTACCTAAGCTAAACAATTCTTGTTAAGATTGTTGGAAAGTATAGATCACCACTTTTCAAAATATCCTATGCATGTCCATCTCGAGCTATTAGAAGGCTTGCAAGAGCCTTGTGAATTCGAAAATCAGTATACGCTTTTTCCGCTACGTCATTACATCTTCTCCTTTAAATGGGTGTAGGACTGTCCCCATCTAAGTAAAGCAATTTCGGTTAGGACTGATGGAAAGAATAGGTCCCACTTTTCGGAAAATCCTAAGTATGTCTATCTAGGGCTATTAGAGGGCTCGGAAGAGCAATTTGAATTCAAAAATCACCACAAGCTTTCACCACTCTCTCTTCACCTTCAAATGTGCGAAGGACGGTCCTTATAAACTAATCAATTTCTGCTAGGATTGAAGGAACGAATAGATCTCCACCTTTTATAAAATCCTAAGCATACCCATTTCAGGGGCTCGCAAGAGTAATTTGAACATGAAAATCAGTATTACAACTAAGTGAAAAAGGGACATTCGGGCGTATTAATGGTAATGTACGGTTTTGAGGTTTTTTTTTATCGTACAAGATGTATATCACCTTTCTTGTTCAGAATTGTGTGCTGAACGTTTTTGATTTACATTATGCTGTTGATTTGTTGACAGTTAAGGAGTTACCGCAAAAAAACCGTTTTGGGTGGGTTGGGGGGGAACACCCCGCTTCCCCTCAAGGGGGGGTGAACTTGCTATCACAGCTATTTTTTCCCAGTTACCCTTTATGTGCATCCGTACCAAATTTCATGCCTTCACAGTACGTGAACAATTCAACTCTCTAGCCACCCTACTGCATCTATGGATGACATGTTACTTACACCCTTTCTCCAATGTACCGGAGGAAGCAAGCCTCTTAGCCCAGGGGACTTTTAGTATGTTTCATACGCCACTGGTAGCTACCAACTTTCAGCTTTCTGTGAATTAATCCCACGTTTTAGCTAAATTTAACCTAAAATAACTGGACTAGTATGTAGTCGACTCCCTGGATACAGTTGTCACCAAAGTCCTCGAAAATGATGAACTCCAACGGGGTGTGTTTACCGTGCACATACACTGTTAAACGAGCTGTTCCCAGTGGTTTCAGTCCTTCAGAGCCATCTGCGAGTTCAAACTTTGCACCTGAATACGGCTTTATCTGTACTTTTGGAGCAACCAACTTGAACCATTTCAAAGGCATACCACTGATACCTGAACCAGAATCGATGCACGCAGCAAAAGTGGAATACTTTATCGTCACATCTAGATATGGTGGCTCCTTGTCGCCTTGGACCCTGTGTAACGGAGAGGGCGTATCTGCATTGGGACAAACCCTTTCAATGTGGCCTACTTGATTACATCTCCTGCAAATATAATCCCTGTATCTCTCTGGATCAAAAGTGCCCCTCTTTCGATAATAGTTCCCATGTGAATTAGACTCATTTGCAACGTCAAGGTTAGCAAACAACCCCGCATTCTGACCATTCCTATTATCCTCAGAATGCGAATAACCATTCCCATGTGATGTTAAAACTGTAAACCACCTTGTTGAGCCATAGGTGTCGCCCCCGCCCAACCTGAGCTACTTGGAGTACCTTGAACCTGGTTGGTGTCGTTTTCCAGATTCCTAGAATGAGCCGTTTGCACATTACTAAGTGGTGTCGAACCCTGCTGTTCCCCAGATATCCTAGCTGCAATTACAACACAGTTTCCCTGGCTAAGCATACTGCCTGAGCTACTCACAGCTTGAGAATTAACACTTGACAACGGATTCACATTTGACAACACATTGCAATTTGAGGAAACCACACGCAGTTGTCGACCTGTAAAGAGAGAAAGTGCATGGGAATTCGAAACACTAGAATGCACTTGCTGAACATTGCTTTGACAATTGTCTCTGCAGTTGTGAATGTGTTTGTTGACCATTCGTTGCAGTTCCATACGTCTTGGGAAACTTGTGCCAATCTGGTAGCTCTTCCATTACAGTCCATAAATCATCAATCGTCTGTGGATCTTTGCCAACTACGTAGTCTCATACGGTACTCGTCAGTCCATTAAGCACTGCGCCAATTAAGTCCAGGCCGTCGAGTGGTCTTCGTAATCGCTTGTTCTTTACTAGGAGTGCAGCCATAAACTCTCTCGGTGGTTGATCTACACGTTGCCTCATGGAATTAATCTCTTCCATCAACAATCTGTCTGGTTGCTTCTGGATGAAAGCTTGTATGTAGCCTTTGTGAACTTCCTGCGAAGTATGCATGGGTTTGCATGCTGTAGACCACCACTCTTTACACCTGCCGGTCAGATGAGACGCGATGTGGGTTTGTAGCCGTTTCCCACTAAGTTTCCTCTCTTCCACGTACACATCCATTTTCTCGGCCCAAGAAAGTAAATCATTGTCATCCAGTAATGGTGGTGAAGTTATAGTTGTCAGAGAACACGCCTGTGCAAATGCCCCTGTGAGATCTGCAAGCGACACATGTGGTGCTGACGAAGGTTGCGGTGCGGTTGAACTTGTTGAAACAGGAGTTTGAGTTTGCAAAACTGCTGATGTCGTGGATGGTGAAGTCGACTTCTGCGCCGGTGGTGTGGTCGCAGGCCCCTTGTTAGTTGATGTAGCAGTAGGTGATGATGGCGAACTGTTGACGTTTGTTGTTACTTGTTGGTTGTGCTTCATCAACGATCCGCTGGGTGACGCACTCCTGTGCCTTCGTGGTGGTGGCAACGTAGACCTTGGTGTTGATGCCGCATTAACCACTGGCGATGCAGCCGGTGCCTGTAAGGCGCAGCTCTGCGAAAGAAGTGCTGATAACCTTGCAATTTGCTGTGCTACGCTGTCTTGTGACGATTTTAACTCCTGCACCAGATATGTTTTAAGTCCCTTGGCAGTCTTTTCTAACTTGTCATCGAAGCCCTTAATTCAGTCTTCTAAGTCATTAGAATAACGTTTCATGCACTCTTCCCATGATTGCTGTTGTGTTCGCATCTTCACTTACATCAAAGATTGCAGCTCCTTTAATCTGTCTTCAAACCTGTCTTGTTGCATTTGTAGTTTATGCTCGAAGCTTTGCGTTTCTCGTTGAAAATCATTGACTTGTAACACATTCCCCGGAGTTTTGAACAAGACTGGCGAATTTTCCATCTCAGTACCTGAAAAATTCTTCCCAGCTGGAGTATATAGCGGAAGCGTGTCATCCTGCCAGTCTCCATTTTGATCATCCATGTTAACAATCACTTCTTCTCCGTGTGCAGCCATGTTTACAGTTCGTTGTCAAATATCGATTACCTAATGCCCCTTTAAACTCTGATAGCAACACTGTTACTTAATACACACAGTTACAACTTCAAAAATTTGCTAAACTCTTTATGCCAAATTCGCACAGCTTATTTCAAACTTCGACGCACACAGCACACAGTTTGAAGTAAACCTTTCAACGCACACAGCACCTTTAAATTCCGCCACGCACACAGCTTCTATAGATTCAACAACGCACACAGCCCCTTCAAATTCAACAACGCACACAGCCTCCTTTGATTTAACAACGCACACAGTCCCTTCAAATTCAACAACGCACACAGCATTGGTCAACTTCATATGCATAGTCATTTGGCTTTGCAATATCTGTCCGAAATTCTGCATTCCTAAATACAGTTTATTAGCAACACAGTTTAAATTCTTAATAGTAATGCACAAATAAATTCAGTCCATGCCAATCATTTGCTGAAAATTCTCTTTCGCTACGCTGCAGAAATTATCGCGATCGCTGTCAGTCCACGTTAGTCTGTTCACAGTGACGGCAATACAGGGGGGCCTGGGGAGGGGGCACGTGTTCCCCTGGGTACACCCCCCCCCACAAACTTTTAGAATTCAGACAAAATCTCAAATTAAAACAGTATTCATGCCAACAGTTATAAAAATATAGTAACGACCTTGTAGAATTTTCTTGTTATTCAAAACTCGAACCTCAAAACTGCAAACTCGAAACTGCAAATTAATTATGACACCCCCCATCCCTTACACAACAGTTTCTACGACGTAGGCCTATTCGTACAGGCATTTTTTTGATGAGTAAATTGATTGATAAAACTTCGAATTACTGTTATTTACTAGAAAGCCGTTGACAATGTGTG
>JAHWFP010231740.1:0-20157 GCA_023313725.1 Lithobius niger | reverse complement strand
ATAGGGGAGGGGGGGGGTAGATAATCTTGAAGGATATTTATTTTATTAATTTTCTTTTATTGTCTGGTGGGTTTGTCCTAGGGAGGTTATTGTCTGGGGGCAATTGTCCAGGGGGAATTGGATGGGGGAAATTGTCCGGTAGGGAATTGTCCAGGGCGAATTGTCCTAGACTCTGTTTTTCTATTGTAGGATGAATGGGCGTTATAATGGATACAGTAATAGTTATCACCCTAGTTTTGCAACAATGACCAGGCAATAAGTTGTTTTAGTACGATCGAGGCTGCAACAATACGTCCGAGGGTGCAGCCTGAGGCCTTATTGTCGCGGCCGAGACCGTTCTGAAACAACTTATTGCCGGGTCATTGTTGCAAAACTTGGGTGATAAACTGTCTTGTACCCCTACGTAGTACGTCGGTGTTCCTGAATTTATGCTATTAAAACACTTCCCAGAAAACAGGTTGTATAGCCTAATGGATTTGGGGATATCTCACTTATTTAGAAATTTTATATGGATTCGTATTGCATCGTCAAGTTAAAGAAACAAGTTTCAAATTCAGGCCAGTTTCTTTAAAAAATATTAGCTTCCTGTGCCCCTGCCCCCTCCCTCCCACGACAGCGGCTTTTCTCCAGAAACTTTTTTTTTACTTTTTATTTAAAATGAATTTATGTGAAAATTTCATCTTGCAACTCGCTGAGTTACACGAATCCGTTTTAAATTCACGCCCCTTTCTTTAAAAAATGCTGGCTTCCGAGGTATCCCCTGCCTTTCAGGAGGCACTAGTTAAAAAAAATTTGGGGGGAAAATCTTTTAACGAATACGTGTGAAAATTGTATCTGATTTGCTAGAAAACGTTTCAAATTCACGCAGATTTTTTAAATTCGACTAACTTCCGGAGATCGTCCCCTCCTCTTTCACCCAATGCAAGGGGTAGTTGCGATAATAATTCGTCATCTTCGTCACTAAATATGTTAAAAAATGGTTAACAAGGGTTTCCTGCAGTGGGTGGGTGGGGGAGCGGTAGCAGAGGTCCCGGAGGTTAGCTTGTTTTTCAAGAAATCACCGCGTTTCTGAACCGTTTTCCTGCAACTTAGAAATGCAAATCATTTTAAATTTTCATTAAATAAATTGGCTCTGCGTAGTTAACATGCGTAGTAGTTTAACAATGTTTTAACAATGATTGTATGGTTCATTGGTTAAAAGTAGGACGATAAGTTGATAATGCATTGATTTAAGTTGGCACTTATCACCATACTTTTAAACAATGGTCCATACGAACGCTGGCCTGATAAGTCGATTAGAGCAATAGTTTCTTGCAATGAAAACAAAAAAAGTAGGGGTACAGTAACTGAAAACATCGGTACATTATAAACAATGTCCACAGGTGCTGGTGCGCACTTGTGACTTTGTTTTATAATGTTCTCGGTTGTTGGTCATTATTCTTTAATATCGCACATTTAGCTCCCCCCCCCAACTTTTTACGATGGCTTCAGCAGTTTATGAGTATAATTGAAACAAACAGGTACTTGTATTCTGTGGGTGTAGCAGCCAACTTACTTGGATTACCCAGAAGAACTTTCACAAGGTGTAGCATCAAGATAGTGTTAATTTTCAAGCCAATTCGTTTTTGCACGTAATGGCCATCTTAGCTTATAAATGGCTACTCGCGTGAAGGTTATTTTAGCCTAGTTACGGGAATAATAATTTAGGACTTGTATTTCTTTCTGAATTGCCTTGTCTGTATTTCATCCGAATTATAGGTACAGTGAACCATGCAGGTACTATGTTTGACTTCATGATTGCAGTTAAACCCGTGACAGAAGGATGTGAAGAGAGCATGAAGGTAACAATAAATTTAAATACGTGAACCAGAATTGTGCACAAAAACACACAAAAAGCTTTTAGCGTGTTTATGTGCACCATTCTGGCTTACTTTCATTGTATTGGTGCTTTTACCTTTGTGTAACTGTGAATCAGCAAGTGGTTAATTTTATATTGGCAGTGTTTCAACAAAAACTAACCAATTTAACTACTCAAGACAATAGCTTCATAAGAAAATGCCTGCTGATTTGAAGGTAACATAAGGCAAATTACCCTTGTATAATGAAAAATTATATTTCTGATAAATATGCTACAGCGATTATTGAGAAAATAGTTAGCTCTACAAAAAAATAAACTTTAGAGTTCCTCTGGTGTCAGTTATAGGCCCCTACACTTTCTAAATTTGTATTAATGATATTGAGATTTTAAGTGATGGGAGCTGAGTGTGTCCGAGCCCATTTCTGGCAGTAAAATTTATAATATGATTTTGTAGAATATAGATTTTGAGGGTGGCATGCAGCAGTGCAATTCTAATTACATGGCTTTATCAAGAACGTCACGCTGAATTTAGTTGACAGAATTTACACCAAATTATCGAGTCCACCCGTGAAATTTAGATTGACATAAGCTCATTTTCCCAACAAGATGGATATGGGAGTACTACTTCAAGGCAAGACGAACAGAGATGTGTCCATCCAGTGTTTTTTTCCACCCAATTCACATACGAATAAACCTATGTAAATCGTAGAAGCTAGTTTGCAGTTGAATAACGTGTAACGTTTTGTTTTACCCTCATTAGTCTTGATTACGATTATGTATCCTTATGTATCATTATTTGCCCTTATGTACCCTTATGTAACGTGTGTAACCTTATATACCCTTATGTATGCTTGTATCCCCATTTACCCTTAAATATCTTTCTATACTATTATTTACTTGTCTTTACCCTTACACACCCTTATGTGCCTTCGTGTACCCTAATTTCCCCTTAAGTCCCAAATGTATTCTTTTGTACCCTTATTAAAACTTTTTACCTTAGTTACCCTTGTGTACACATACAGGGTGATTCATAAAGTACTGAAAAATAGGCCTATGAATGTAGTCCTATAAAATGTAGGCCTATACTATGGGGATGCCTAATTTTATTGCCACATAAAACAAAAACCTTTGTTCAATTTAATAAAGGCTTGCTACGTGCATCCCTTAAATTACTTGTGCGGATCTCCACCTACACATGACGGACGTTTTGTAATTGTGTAGCTGCAAACTGCTTGTTGTCAGGTCGTGCGTGTAGTATTACAATTGCATCGTAGCCACCTTCTTTGAATGTAGAAGTTGAACGTTAGGTTGGACGTGTAGGAATGTGAGACATGCCCCTGAAGTACACTGTTGAGGAGACGATTGAACTAGTCATGCTTTTTTGGCATGGAGGGAGCCAACTTCCAAACCATTGCAACAGTTATTGACCAATTTCACGCCCACCATCCAAACAGAGATAGGCCGTGTTACAATAGAGTCAATAATTTGTTGCGGAAATTTAAGGCAACAGGATCTTTGGCAGACGACTGGGGAGCATGTGGTCATCCACGTTTGGCTACAGATGAAGAAGGTACACTTGCCGTAATTGAGTCTATGGAAGCAACCCTTCGAACATCACAACGAGACCTTGCCCAGAATCTTAATACCAACCAAACAGCCATCCATAGAATCCTTAAGGAACAGGGATACTATGGATACAAACTTGCCACTCCAAACACTTTGGTAAGGAGGATTACGACAGAAGACTACAATTCGCACAATGGGCAATTGAAACCATTGATGGTGATGCCACATTTCTATGTCGTCAGGCAATGACTGACGAGGCCCGTATATCATTACACGTATTGCCTAACAAACAGAACACACGTGAATACAGCATCACAAACCCACATTACACACTTGAGGGACACCACCAACATAATCTCAGCACGAATGTGTGGTGCGGGTTTGTGGGTTCACGGTTGATAGGACCATTCTTCATTGATGGACCACTAAATGCTGAACGGTATTTACAGCTGCTCCAATAAGAGATTCAACCATCCATCGAAAAGAAAGTGCCGCTTGCGCATCTTAACAAATAATGGTATCATCACGATGGGGTTCCTCTTCACTATGGACGCAATGTACGGGAGTGGTTGGATCAGACCTTTGGTAACGACAGGTGGATTGGGAAGGGAGGAGCAGTAGAATGGCAACCCAGAAGTCCTCATCTAACCCCTCCTGACTTCTTCCGATGGGGCTACCTGATGAACAAGGTAGGCACAGTACTACATCAACCAGGGACCATTCAGGAGCTAAAGCAATGTATTATTGAGATCTGTCTAACAATTACACCGGATATGATTGATGGAGTTTGGCGATATCTTGATCAACGGCGTCTCCATTGCATTGCAGCACAAGGCGGACACTTCGAAAATGTAGTGTTCAATTTTAAGGTGAATGTGGCTTACTTCATTCCGAACCAGGAAATATCTAATGTTTATTTCTGACATCTGAGCAATGTCGGCCGTCAATCGGGCAGTTACGTTGTTTATTAGGCTAGCTTATGCAAGCCTACAATGCACTACTACAGATGAACTACGGTTGAAAATATCAACGCATTTCAAACCTTTTTAGTTACATGCTCAAACCCTGAGTTCAGGATATTCATTAGATTTGATTAAACTGTTTAGAGGTTTGCAAGGTTTTCGGTTTGGCGATCCAAATGCACTGCAATACATGAATACGGTTGAAAATATCGACTCATTTCAAAGCTTTTCGTTTACTGGGTTCAAGTCCTTGTTTCATGATAAAATGTTGCACAAAGCAAAGTTAGTGAGGCAGGATATTAGATCAGCTCACAAGACTTGCAGCTTGAGTACAGTAGGGGCCGTGCTATACCTGTTGAGCACATTTTATTTCCTGGGTGGGGGATGGGGAGCATGAACTACTACCCCATTCATTTTTGACGGGTTTTCCACTAGTACAATAACTTAAGGTGCACTGTACAAAACTTGGAGTAATCGTATGAATGTCATCATTTTATTAGGTCTATTATAAGCCTTCATTTTATAGGCATGCATTTCATACGCCTACGTCTATTTTTCGGTCTTTATGAATCATCCTTTACTAACCTTGCAAAACCTATTAATGAGTGGAACGACCATAAGTCCCCTAGAGTACTAACAACTACGTAGGCAGCCTAGTAACTCCATGGTTACAGGCTTGACAATTATTACTGATAAAGTCTCGGAATAACACTCAACAAAGTAGTAGTATCCTGGCATTTTTTTTGTAGCAACTCACAGGGTTGTTAGCTTACAAGCAGACAAGTCCAGTGACAACCATTACCAGTATAAAATATCGTTCATGAAGTATCCATTTTTGCACTAGTTATTTGTGTTGAACATGGTGGTACGTACATGATGGTTGTGCCTTAAATATCACTAAAGCATTTTAGAAGAGAAAATACTTATTTTGACTTCTGCAACTCCTGCACGGAGTTCTGGGATTTTCCCTTCGGATTTTTGCAGTGGAAGAGAGCACTGAAATTACTGTCTGCTCACGGGCATCATTGGAGTGATTAGGTCCAAACCCGATGTTGGGCAAACCATCAAATTCATAATACGCAACCCATGGCTACACACACATATGCCTTAGTTCTTCAGAGAAGATCTAACCATGATTAGCTTCCTAGACCTATGTCTACGCTCGTGCACATGATGGTTGTTCCTGCTTAGCCATCTGCTATGACAGCTGTGGTGTAAGGCAACTGTAGCCATGCCACTACCTCCTGTGCACATTTGGAGGAACAGACTTGTAAGAAAGCGAGAACACATTACCCTCCCCACCAAGCTGAGCTCGTGGATCCGACAACAAACTTTGAGACAGGAATCCAACTTTGGAGCAACATGACCACAGTTTCTGATTGGTCAGAGCCACGCGATCTGAGCTATTTGATTGGTGTTCTCAGAATCCATTTGCGATTTGGCTGAAGGCTCAGTCATATTATGGTACTCGAGTTTAGGTTAAATTTTAAGATTCATTCATAAACAATGCCATTATGAATAAAAGTAAACATCGTAAATACGACCATAACATGCCTTCACTAGAATTAGCATCATGCATGAACTAGGGAATGCAACACAGTAATAAACAGATTCAACGAAATCTAAGACCACAGAGACTCTATCTAAACAATTAAATTATTAACTTAATACCAAGAAGTATTAAAAGAACCAACCTGAAATGCGTCAAGCTCCAGATCCAGGATTGGTCCACTATCTTGAATTTTACATTAGGCAAACGTTCATTTACAAGTTTAACGTATTCAATAATTGTGTAGTTTCTACTGCACTATACAGCCGTACTACCCGGGCTAACCTTTGCCGGATCCGTGGCATTAATTCAATGTTTACAATAACAGCAACACCTAATGAAATGGCTAAAGTTATTAATCCAATCTTGAAATACCATTGCGTCAAAAAGGCAAGGTTAACAGACATTAAACTATTTCCAAGTCTGAAATGTTATTGGCGGAGTGGGGCGAGTGAACTGAGCATAGCGTAGTCTATAATGGAAACGAAATTGCAAAATGTTCGTTGGATGGTTGATTGCGCTTTTGTAGTTTGGGTGGAGCCCAAAGATTGGAATGAAATTTGCTACGTCACTTGAAACCCCTCAAAGTATTGTTGAGCTCGAATTAGTCGTAAATTGTGCAATTATTACAGAAGAAATTACGATTGTCGAATTTATAGATCTAACACTCGCCTCTTGTAAATTTGAAATCCTGAATAGGTACGAAATTCCGAAGAAGTGTATGCCATGCTGGTAGCAGTCAAGTGAATTTTAAAAAACCTGCATATTAAAACATCCTTGCTTTTTTTTAGCTAATACCTTTTTTAACGTAACTCACTGAAATAATAACATTTGATCGTCCAATTTAACCACTACAGGAAGACACACAATCATTAAAAAAAAGGATTCCATTACGACACCCTTTTCGTTTTTTGAAAAAAAAAATGCTTCGAAGAATTCCCTTCAGGATGGCAACGAAAGTGGCGTTTACACAAGTGATGGGAATCCTGATTGAACCAGAAATCATTGTATCACGGCGAAGTGGTATATATAAAACGAAATAAATCATGCTTAATTTTTACAGCAACGTCTTTGACGATTTAGATAATAACACTACAGTGGATGCAGTGAAAATAATAATAATAATAATAATAATAAAATACAATTTGCTGGCCTGAAAGTTCAGTGAGACAGGACAGGGTAGGGAGACCCACCACTTATGCCCATCCTCCCGTTAAATAAACACATTAAAAGAAAATAAAAAGCAAGCCATATGGACTGCTTCAAAGCCTTTAACCACATCTCGAATAATTTACGGTTCCATAAATACATAGCTGTGCTATAATTATTCATAGCAAAGCTAGCAATTTTATCTTGAAATGGCTCCAGGGTTGGTTGACAAATAAAAGTAAGACTGCTGTTGTGAAGGGGTCATTATATCACAAAATGACTGTTCAAAGCAGCACAATACAAAGATCAGTTTTAGGTCCACTTTCGTTTCTTATTTTCTTTGATGATTTTGGATGAGCCACTGACACCTTCCTTCATAAATCTGGCAAAGGCACAACTTTGAGGCAAATTCTGGAACATGCAAATAGTTGTTTCCTTTTGCAGTCATCTCTAGATTTACTATATTCATGGTGTTCAGCCTGGAAACTATTCATGCACCCCGAAAAAAAATACTCATCGTGCACTTTGGCAGATTAAATCCCTCCACCCAGTATTATTGGAGATCGACCCCATGAAAAGCGGTCCGTCAGTTATCAGATGTGCAGTCGTTGTTGGCTCCAAACTAAGTTTTTCAGACCATTTTCAAGCAACTGTTCGTAAGGCCAGTTTTGTCTCTGTCGTCATTAACTGTACAATTTCCTCGCGAAAGCCAGCTATCTATCTCAAACTATATCTTACTCTTGTGCGGTTTGTTCTGGAATATGCATCGGATCTGTGGATGCCATACCTAAAGAAACACACTAAGGCATTTGAAAAGATTCGATGAAGGGTCACCAAACGAATTGTTGGCCTCCTAGCAAATACACAGTATAGCATGCAACTGCGGTTGCTACGTATTCCATCCCTGTGGTGGCGACTAAATCGTTCTATGGTAAAATCCCCCCACATTAGTCAGTGGAGAGAGAGTTAGCGATGCGATAGAGCCTCTTCACGCTTGCGTCGAAATTGTATTACGACGTTAGGCTTAACGTAGTACGTGTTTTCCAGACATCAACCAAAACGTTTTAGGGATGCAACGATGTCAGAAACTATTCAGGTACGGTACTTGGCCATATATAATTATAATGAACACAAAAAAATAGTCGATTAGCATTTTTAGCAGATCGCGAACTTTGACAGCCACTTGTCTTTCAAACGGAAGTAGTTCCAAGATGGCGGCGATGACAACAATAGCTCAACGATGGCTTCGGCAGGTGCCTTTCAAGTTCCCAAAAGAAAACTGTAATGAATGTCTACAGCCAACCGCGCCAACATGATCAAAATAAATCTATTCGTCGATTTGCAAAAGAAACACGATTGCTGGGCTGCGTTCGTTGCAGAACAGAGTTCCGAGTAAGTTTTGGGTGTTCGACTGCGCCACGCAAACGAATTCCGAACAATGGATAACGCTTCATACCATTCTGTGAAGGAGGAAAAATTATCAACGAAGAGTTAACGTAAAGCTGACATGCAGGCTTGGCTGCAGTAATGCTGTTGATACTACGATGTCGTCGAACCGTGAACTGGTGCATTAATTGACGGTATGAAAACACCGTACGATCACAACCGTTATTCAATCGACAGCTTTGCTGCAATGCACGGACGCACGTACAGTACGTAAAAATGCGACGAATTTACGCTTTCAGAAATTCGGAAAATGTTCATGATTTTTGTCGAAATGACGACATTGCACCTGTTGAAAAGTGACACGTGCCATAAACGAATACGTTTCCGTACCAATTTCTCACGGACGACAATGAGACGGAAAGTTTGACAACTTTGGCTTGAAAGCGTCACGTAAGGATTGAAGTAAGACACTCGTTACAGTTTGTTTTTTCTCCCCCCCCCCCCCCCGCCCTTCTCCGTACCCAACCTGCTTCTAACGCTCCTCAAAACGGGCTTTTTAAAGGCCAAACCAATACGGCTCTTTTCAGGAACATTTTTGAAAGAGAGAAATCATTCCTGTTTAATAAAATTTGGTAATGCAGAAATAACACACACTTTTAAGCATTAAAAAATAAATGTATTAACAATAAAGAAATGCTATAGGGTAACACTGCCTAAAAAATGTGAAATTATTAGCAACAAAAATGTTCGCGCAAATGAATTATTATGCTATTTTTGCATCATTGTTTGAGTTGGAGCTCGCGGATGAATACAGACAGATCACAGATCGCTAACACTTTCTCCACTGACTAATGTGGGTGGATTTTACCATAGTATCTTAGTTGCTTACAGAATTCTCAACCTTCACTATGGTAGCCCTGAATAAAAACTAAACTAATATTAGCTACCTGCTCGTCTACCCGTAGGGACAAATTTAAATTGGAGCATCACTGTCATGGCCATGAATGGCCCCTTCATCACATTTTCCCCCACGTAATAGTTAATTTCTCCATTTAAGTTAATAACTTACTGTCGGAAGTAGTACTTTCAGTCAACAAAACGTATACTAGAATAGGCTCGACTAACGCATTTGCAACATCACTGACTTAACGTACTATTGTGAAGAAAGACTTTCTACATCTTGTAATGTTGTCTATTCATCAGACATTTGTAAGTGTCTTTAGGTGGATTTTAACTTATAATATGGACTTGTTAGACTACATGGACCATTAACTGAGACGTGTACATGATCATGTATTGTATGTTTCTTTTACATGAAAATTTAGAGTATTCAAACTACTGCTCTTCCACTATGTAATACTCCATTAATAGTGGTTTACTGGTAGCGACTACCCCTGAACTGTGTGAAAACTAAAAACGCTGCGTTTATCGTTGATAGTTGTTGCACTCTTTCATATAGGCTACATCGTAGTTTGTAATACTTTCGCTTATAGGTACCAAGTTCTAAGCCTTAATTATAAGAAAATATGTCGAACAGGACTCACATTTTCGTAGTTTTTCATCTACATAATTAAAATCATATGATGTGCGTGCGTGTATGTACCTCTACTCCTCTGGAACCAAAGCACCTACAAATATGGGAGTAGGACCAAACGAAAGATATTTAAATTTCGCTTTTAATAGGCCTATTTTCATTGCTTTAACTTGATATTTTCACCCTCAAATAAGCAAAAGAACCTGAAAAACTAACGTCAAAGTTTTTTTACCCGCATGAAGTTTGTTCATGACGTCATGAGGTTCGATCATGACGTCATAGTTTGTTCATGAAAACCTCCTCGAGCAAAGAGATGATCTGGGAAAGGGTGCACGGACGACGTATTTTGCAACACACCACATATACATCTTAAAATTAGTTTTGTATTAACCAATGAATTGATGAATTGATGCATGGAAAACTCAAAACAATTGATTTGGTTTTAAAACGGTGTCAAACATTCGTGTTTCTGAAGCACGGAGGTGCGTGGATTGAACGAGCAAAGTGTGCGATTTCCACGTAAATTAAACCTTTTGAATGTGTGTCTCGCTTTGCTGTATCAATCTTTAATCTCTCACCTTCGTAGGAGATTACATCTGACGTTCTGCAGATGTTTCTCCAAGTGAGGGATCATCAGAAAGTGAAGTGATAAGACGCCCATAAGTAAAATAAGAAAGTCCATATAAAGTGTATACTAACACAAAGTACAAGTGATGTGTGGTTCTTGGTGGTTACATTGATTCAGTCACGTTTCTGAGGAAATGTTTGCGCTGATTGAGTGAGCGAAGCGAACGAAAATCAGCGTTTGTCATCAGAACCAGCGCTTTTCTGATAAATTGCTTGATCTGTTCGCTTGACTCCTTGGACGTAAAAAAATAATATTGATCTTCTCTCGAGATAAATTATATCGCATACTACACTCTTATATAAATTGCTTGATCGTTTTTTATGTGGGAGGTCTGTCTGTATCATAAGTGTTGCAGCAGGAAATCTCCTCGAGTGCAGTGGGACGACGCGGAATGAGCGAGCGAAGCGAGCGACTCCGCTAGTTCAACATATAAAGTTATTCAACGTAAAAAGAAAAATTCATGAGTCATTGACTCAAATCCTAAATTGTGACATGTATATACAATAAAGTTAATGGGACTCTTACTACGTTATGCTATTGTGCATGGCCAATCAAGCCACTCAGATTACACCCCACAAATTGTTTTGAGTGTATACTACTATTGTTTCAAAATGAGCAAAGGTACACATGATAATGCTTATAATACCTTTGTTATGTTAGTGTTAGAAAACAACAATACATCCTAATGTTGCATTGTCATTCAAGATTTGATCTGAATTGACTATTAACATTTTTTTTAATTTGACGATTGAGCTTTAAAGTCATTGACTGTAAATTAATATTTGTTGAAATCTAAGGACTACCTAAAATATGTCAATCGTCGAGTATTAGCTTTATTCTTGTGTTGTAGATAATTATATCACAACCAGAAGACATCATCGACCCTACCAGATACGAATTCATTCCACGCTACTCTTTGTCATATACAACTTTTAAACTAAAGGTTAGCAGACAAATTACTAAATTTACGTAATTATGTTAAACATCAGTAAAAATATATACATATTAATTAATGTCATCACAGATTCGTCATAACCATCCATTGTCGGATCCAGAATACGACCCAAAGATGCTTACTGCCTGCAGAATGGAGTGCATAACAACAAAGATGATGAAAAATCTTAAATGCAGGTACGTTGGTTTGTAACTACATGGATTGGTGGAAAAAACATTTACAATGCAAAGTACTGACAGTAAGGTAGTCAATGAAGGCCTAAATTGCCATGCTCAGAAAACAAAACGAAATAAAATAGAGTAAACTAAAGTGTCAACCAAGAATAAATGCATGCGTCTGAGCCAACAACCATTCGCATATGGTTCTGGAGCTGTAATTGTAGGACAGTAGCAACAGTGTACAAAACACACATGTCTCAAATCTATAGTCTTCATATGTGGGCTAACGGACATCCACGCTAAACACCCTTCCGATATGTTATAACGACGGGCTTTGGTTTAAGCTGGATTCATAGTTGCAACTTTAGATGTATGTCTACCGAGCTTTTGCGATGTTCGAAGCTCGTAGAGGAATGTACTCTCCCCTAAGAATGCTGAACGAATCCAACAATCTTCTCAAAACTGCACTTGTGGACAGGCACACAAGTGTCCGAAATACAATGTCCGTGATGTGCCATTTACTTAACCAGACAATTTAAATGAACTAAAAGCACGCTCTTTATTGTTCTGCTACAGTTGTTGAGAGTTGTCTTTATTTTTTTCAGAATATCTAGGCATTTTGTTGTAGTTTTCTGTAGGAGCTCTGACCGAGTCGTCCGTCTCGTATTTGAATTTTTTTTATTTTAGCTTTCAAATTTGAAATTTGTAACTAAATTTTCTTACGGTTTTAAACTACGTAGTTGTACAATTTTAAATTTTCTATTTTAATTTTTTTAACTTTTAATTTTTTTTCAATTCGTCGCGTCACATGTTGAATTAATGTGATTGTGCCAAAAACGGGCATCGAACAAATCGAGTCAGCCACATTTCCTCAAAAACTAAAAACATTTGTTCAATAAGGACACGATGAAATGAATGTGAAAGTGGCTGTGGTTTTCAGGTTAAAAGGCCAAAACACTGGGTGTTTCACGGAATATGTAACCTTGGAATATTCGTAGCTAAACTCTGATGAGGTCTTTCAACACGAAACTACGAGCTTTAATGCAAGGATAGTTACTGATGTAGGCACATAGGTGAGCTCTTAAGCCCTGTTACCAAATAATGGCGGTTGCCCACCAGCTTTATAAATTCGTGAAAAAGGGTGGGTCGAGGTTTGGACAGAGGCTAGTATTGGGAAATTTCAGCATCGCTTGGTGTTTTGACATCATCGGTAATAAAGTTCGGTCCTTAGAGATATTGTATTTCCTTAAAATACTTAGATTAATTAAAATGAATTTGTGTCACTATATTAATTTGCCTCACAGATAAATTTGATTTTAGCATCATTTTAAGAAGATTGATTTTCGTTTATGGATGAGAGTAGTCAATCCGATCGGCTTCGTGAATTTGTGTCGAAAGGCCACCAATTAGTGCGGTAGCTAAATTTATTTTTTAAACCACTTAGGCCTAGTGTAGTTGTCCGAAAAAATCTGAAATTGTTTCGCAAGAACCTTTGTAACGATTGAATGAATCAATTAGTTATTTCACACCAATTCTTGAACAAATTAATAAGATTAGGTTTAGACTTTTAGACCCTTAATCTTAACATTTAACGTTACAATTTTGTTTATTAATAATCTTTATACACATAAAAAATCAGGAAGCGAAGCTTATATAAAATCTGGCCACATGAAATTGCGGTGTTACATTTCGATGTGGAGCTCCCCCAATAATCGTATGGTTATTTTATCGTGTGTTAATACACCTAAAAGATAAATAAATTTAAAGTGCCTTTACTAAACCTCACATTCCTTCGGTGTATTACGATATCCCCAAATTTACTGCGGAATTTACTGCAAAATAAGGTTTTTGCAGATTTAAAAACTAAATAAATAAATAATTTCGTAATTGGCCTTCACATTCTTTTAACGAAGTGTACATTCTTTAAATCTTTTTTCAAAACACTTCCTGCAGCATCAACAGATAATTCATTTCTTGAACAAGGGAGGCAATAGTAAAAACAGTTTTGAAAATCACCCTCATCCCCAAGAAAACCTTCTTTTTGGCCAAGCATTATCTGCGGGATATTCAAAGCTATAGGATTACTATAACTCCCTTTGTCAAGAAGTGGACTCTTGCTGCTAGTACTACTGGAGATGCTTTTGAAAAAGTGTTGCTGATGCTACTGGAGATGCTTTTGAGACAGATTCGAAGATTGCCCCTGAATTGAAAATTCAAAGCTTTACTCATGTTTACCTTTGTGGGTGTTCATAAGTTGTCGGCCCAGTGACTTTGAGAAAACCGTCATACCGGCACATGCTAGGAATGTATTTTAACCTACAGCTGACCACCATGTTGTGTGTTTAGTTATAAATAGTTTAATGCTTTATTGCAAGGCTCTTTTTTTCTATGATATCGTAGCCATCAATTAGTCACTCCTGGGCATCCAACAGAAAATTATGCAGCCGTGCCTATTTTTTGACTTACCTCATAAAAGTTAAGTCTCGTCGGAGACCCAAGTGTCCCTAAACCTAAAGCTTTTACGGAATAAGAGAATGAATTTTGAACCAGAAAATCATAATAAAACGGCCCAGAAACTAGCTAAGAGGCAAGAACCACAGTCAGTACTGCAGACAGAAAAATTTCTACACTGACACAGCGCACGAAACCTGTCTTTTGGTGCCAAAGCAATTCTACCATTCAATTTATGTTGAGGGTTACTGCCACCTTATCAGGCACTAATATCTGCCAATAAACTGTTACTTAGGCAGAGTGCACACTTCATGACCATGACATTTCAGGAACAATTCAAAATTAAAGGAGGAAACACCATCACTAAAATAAAGTTATTTGCCAGTATAAAGTTGGTCTCCTCATCACTAGACATTTCAGTTAAAACCACAAAACAGACATTTGTGTCAACACTGCTGATTCGGCTATAAATTCCTTAGACGGATTCTTCATCCATCAGATACATCATGAGGATCTTTAGGCCCTGCAAAAAGCCACTGCAGAAATTTGCACTGAGTATTTACGAGCATAAAAGCCACAAAACGTTAAAAGCAACGCAATATTGCCAAAGAATGCTGCCAGTTTGACACTTGCTCAGCCAAATTCATGAAGCAGGCACCGTCACCAAAGAAGTTAATTCTATGATCGCTGAATGACAACTTACCAATAAGGGACTAGATGATAAAAACATTTTTCCCTTGATACCTCCCCCAATGCCGTTTTTTTAGAAAAATAAACGTCCAAAACATTCTTTATAACTCCCTTCCCCGCTCCATCTAAAGAAGCTGGTTACCCTCCCTACGTGGGAAAGATAAATTGGATGCCTTTTAATTTCAGTCTGGGCAAGCTCATCATGAACTGCATCGCGCATTTAGGTATGATTTTAATGAAATGTGTCATCAGTGCTGATCTGTTCAGTGAGTGTAGGGAAGTCCTTGTTTTCTTTATTTTCACTATATTGACGTGAAAGGGTGGATCGTACAGTAAGCCAATTTTCTTCCTCTACTTCTTCTCCTGGCTTATCTCCGGATTCCTTTCCTAATCCCGTAAAGGGGCTAACAGATTCAACAAAAACACTGTAGTACCGGGTTCCTCGGCCACCTTGTTTGTCACAAGCCGCTCCGCCACAACTTAGTGGTCACACACGTCCTTTCAAGCCTTCCCGGATTCATCTGAATCGTCGGCATCACCTGGCCTCTGCTTCCCTCGGCCCCATTTTGGTCTCCTCCGCCACGCCAGTGTCCTCCTCGGCCTTTCGTAGCTCCGGCTTCACCAGTGAATTCCACAGCTTAGAGTTCACTCAACCATCCCGGGGTACGTTGTAACTGTATGCAGCCTCTCCCCATCTCCGGTCACCGGACTTTTTCTCCTGGACTCCTCGTTCTCCGACCTCCATCTCTCGGATTACGATTGCTGGAATCACTTGCATTGTTTCTACTGAACTACCAGCAACCCCAACCTTGGCCCTCGTTTCAGAACAACCAGCACCTGGACGCTCTTGCTCAGACTGTTTGACCCCTCGGGATTCCCGGCCTTTGCCACCTGGATCCCCATCGGCAACCTAGGGTGTTAGTCATTTATTTAATAAATACGGATGCAAACCTATTTACGTTGCCTTTTGGACTTATATGTCAGACTGCCTCAGCGGGGAATCGAATCCGGGACCTTTGAAATCAAAGGCGCTAATGACCAAGTTGTCGATGCGCCATTAAGCCTCAATCCCTCCCCCACCTTTGAAATCAAAGGCCAAGGTCCTACCGCTGAGCCGTACTGACACGGCCATTTTTTAAAAAGGAAACGTCCATAGGCAGTATTTAACACGCACACATATATGTGAAACATACACTTTTCCAATCGCCACTGGAAGGACGCTTGACTGCGTGCCACACTCCAGTGAAACCGAAAGGAACACACAAAGTGTGAAATAATGGGTTATACGGGACGGACAGCCAGTGGGCTCGAGATTGGTTTAATAAATACGGATTCAAACCTATCTACGTTGCCTATTTATGTTGCCTTTGGGCTGTGCCATATGGCTCAGCGGTAGAACTTTGGCCTTTGATTTCAAAGGTCCCGGGTTCGATTCCCCGCTTAGGCAGTTTGACATACAAGTCCAAAAAGCAACGTAAATAGGTTTGCATCCGTATTTATTAAACCAATCTCGAGCCCATTGGCTTTCCGTCCCATGTTACTAATTTTCCTCTACTTTCCTCTGACTGGACTTCTCCACCTAGAACAATGGATTTTGGGTGCTTCCACGGGTTGTCGATTCCCAGCTTCATCCTTTTTTGTGATAAATGTTGTCGACCATTTCTTCACACAAAAAAAACAAGAACAAAACAAACAACTACAAGCTGTCGTCATATTGCAGACAGACACTAATGCAACCAGGCAGGACGACTTGTCTCAGGAATCCGTCATCAATATCTGCTGGATTTACACTATGTGCCTGCTTCCCGATTTTTAAAACAGGCAAGCTTCGCCATCAGCCTTCTCTTCTCGTCGTAATTTCTCCTCCAACTTCTCTCCTGCTTCTACAGGCATTAGGACTTCGGTTACCTCCTGCCACCGATGCTCATTCACACCACCCAAGGATTCCTCTTGAGATAGATGCTACTTCAGCACTCGTATCAACGCTCCAACAACTGTCACACAGCTTTCACCCTCGTTCAGCGGATTCCGTTCTATCCGTCTTCGGCATCTTACACGCTCTTCCCTGTTCTTTCATCTTAAGACCCCTCTCCAGCACTGTCTGCACGTTCTTGGTCTAGGAAAACAAAGATTCTCATACGAATCCTCCGTCCTTTGCTTCTCTTACTTCAGCATCCCCCCCCCCACCCCCCCGCGACCAGTTAGCGGATTCTCTTGGTCTCTCCTGGCCGGATAGCCTGGCAGGGACAACCAAACAATAAATAAAGAAAACAAGGGTGGGGATTAGGAGCCAGGATACGACTAGGAACCAGGATTAGATTCCGTAAGCACTCCTACCATAACCTACTGAACCAGGACACTGATTCCAGTCGAGATAATGAACAAGTTCGCTCCTCTACACTCACCAATCTCCAAAGACATTCAGACATTCAGGAGTTTCTCCCTGTCACCATCAGCCGTCCGCGAGAGTTCGCACGCTTTCCAACAATTTTTTCCTGTCACACATAAAGTTACACTTCAGTACAGCCTTCATCATGGCGTCTCCTCATCAAGATGATTCAACCACCTCTCCCACTAAAAACAGTGATCAAGAACACCTCTGTTCTGGTGGACAACCACGATGGAACCATCCCTGTTCCAGTTAGATGTTTGTGTCTGGATTTCGTGAGTGATAAATTTCATCTGGACCCACATCCATGTTGCCAATTCCACCCAACCTGCGATTGGTATAGACGTAAATGCAGCATGTGCACCAGAATAACCAAAGATGAGTGGAAGGTCATCCTTTGATGATATGCAAAGTCTCGTCGTCAGAACTTGAAACGGGCCTCAAAACGTTCCTTCACTGGTGAAGGACCTTCATCAGATCAACCTCCGAAGACCAAAACTTGTAAGAAAGTCACCTTTCACCACTCCCTTTCGACTTCCAATTCCGAGCCTCTGGCGTTATCTCCTCAAGGTTCTCCTTCTCAGACAGCCCCAACCAGTTTCCAATCACCGTCTTCGGTATCCCGTCAACGATTCAAGGCAACAACAGGACTCCTCACGAAAAACAAACCATGTTCTCTTACCACCATTGAGCACCCACAGTCTCCATCCCAATCTGCATCCCAATTCATCGTCTAGTTCAGATTCTTCTCGTCCAGTTCCAATCGGGACTCCGTGACTACCAATCTTGGACATTCTTCGGACTTTCCTTCTGCGTGGCCTCCGACTGTCGGCCGGAGAGAGGCACACTTCTCTATCAACTTAGCGTTCTTCGACGCTCTCCTCGATGACTTCCAACTTGAACTGGATACCCAGCGGGCATTTTATGGAAAGCTACGTGATTCGCCGGAATCCCTCGTAACTCTCCCATGGACGGTCGCCCACCAATCCGACACGATCCCTTTTCCTCGCTCTGACATTCTCGTCGGAACATGTACACATTCAGGAACAGGCCTTGTCCCTTCTCACTTGGAACGTGCTCCTCAAAAAGAAACTACAGACAGTTATCAAGTTATCTCCACTTTCCCGTGTCCTCTTTGGAGAGAATACTATTGCGCCCAATCGTACACCCGGCATCCGCATGGACATTGCTCCCCTCAGACTTCAGCTTCCACAACCTCTGCTTCCAGGACCTAGTGATGACTCATCCCTACAGCAACCCGCTCCATCTCTCGACACGACTACCGACGCGGGTTCTTCAAACGAATCTCCGATTCCTCGTCTTACATCCTCTCTTCCAGATCCTACGTCAACAATCCCGGACAATCAAGCCGACGCCACCGGCTCATCGTCCTCCAGCCTCCATCAACTGTGGGCCTACTCGGGCTGGCAATATGACGACGTATCGTCCTTCATACCGGTATTCCCCGGCCTGATTCAGTGCTCACCAGTGTTCACTCGAGATCTGCCGTGCGGAGATTGTCGGCCCGGGCTAAGGGTATGGCGTTCGGTTTCTAAGCCCTACCCCAGAAGTTTACACACTCTTCACCCTTCCAACGGGGAACCAACCTTTTGATCTTTTCTAAGTCTTCAACATCTTCACCATACCTTTCGGACTACCTGCAAACCAGCCATCTCGGCTCCCCGCCGTCCTGTCCTTCACGATAGGACCCTTAGTTTCCTCTATCCTTCCCGTTAGCAAAATGCCTTTTGGCCATACACATAGAAAAGCACGTAAGAAGAATTATTTAATCCCTACACAAGGACATTACACGGGTTCCGGGTGTGTTTCAGATTCCCTTCCTCCTGAAACATTCACACCGAAATTTTCTACAAATGGATAACTCACCGTCCTCTCTCCCGCAAGCAGATTCCCTTCTTTCGACACAAGTCCGACCTGTGTTTCCTACTACGAATCATTCGTCTCAGAACATTAAAAAAACCCAACTTTTCACGTCCCTCCGCATAAGACAATTCTTTTCTCTCCACCTCGGCGGGACCTCCTGTCTTCTCTTCTACGACTTCCTCTGAGTGCCTCCACGAAGTAATCAAGCACTTGTTCTTCGGCGATACCTGCTCTAAGTAAAATGAGGTAATGTATGTTTTCAGTTAGGCAACTAAACAGAAATCAACCATGCTAGTCCTGGTATTTCAGAGTTTTTGCTACCAGGGGAAGCAGTTGTAACCCGGCATTCACCGTTAAGTCCTGGCCTGAATACAGGGCTAAAACATATTGCACAAAATGAAGTCACCACTGCTGTTACGTATGTGGCAAGATTTTTAATATAAGACAGATAAAATTAAAATGAACAGCTGTTACTTCTTCAGTCAATGTCACTAATGTCTTTTTCCCCTCAGGATGCCGTACACGCTGAACTCAGGGAAACACCTTCGTCCCTGCAACACAACAGCAGAAGCTATGGCTACAGAAACCATCTATTTCCACGCTTTCGTAACAACGAATTCTGAAAGCGAATGCAATTGCTTGTCACGTAATAGAGATTTTATCTATGAAAGCCAAACGACAATTTTTCCGAGAAAAGCCGAACTCGATATATCAGTATTTTTATTTGCCAGTTCCAAAACTGAACACCTATTTAGTGTTTCCTCTTACAGCATCGAAAAGCTTATCAGCGAAGTTGGAGGGAATGTAAGTGCCATTCTTGGCTTGTCTCTTCTTTCTGCAGTGGAAATACTTTATAGAATTTATCGGATTAATCTAAACAGGTCTACTCACTGCAAACGAAAGCCCCTTTTCTCCCAATGACAAAAACTACAACCACAACGGCTATCAAACGCCCCAAACGTTTAACCATTGGTGACATCTTTGGATACCAACATTTA